>PVIH01001317.1:0-216630 GCA_004025045.1 Sigmodon hispidus
CGAGCCCTCCTCACCTCTGGTCAGGGTTCGAATCCGCCCCTCAGAGACCCCTGCAGTTAGTTTGCTCAGTTCACTCAGTTCGGGGTCGCGGTAGGAATCCTTGCAGATACCCTCAGCAGCAGCAGGAGCTGTGGGTGTGGCCAGGTGCAGAGTTCAGCTGCCCCTGCTCCAGAGTGCGCTGGGACGCTGCAGAGAGCACCACAATTTTCTCTTTTTTAATCCTCTATGTCTATATGCTCATGTGTGTGTTCACATGTGTGGATGCCAGAGGTTAGCAATGACTTCTTCCCCAATCATTCTCTACCTGTGTTTTGAAACAGGGTCTCTTCGTGAATCTGGAGATCACTGATAGGGAGGCTAGTCCACCAGAAGGCTCCAGGGACCTGCTGTGTCTGCCACCCCATGATGGGAGTGACAGATACACATCATTGTACATGGCTTTTTACATGAGTGCTAGGGATCTGAATTCAGGTTCTCATGCTCACCTGACAAGCTCTTTACTGACTGTACCATCTGCTCAGCCCCTAAAGCTTTTACATTATAGAAAAAAAATGTTAAAATATTTATGCATCTTTTAGAAGGATAATATATTGAATTTAAAAGCCTTAACCATTTAGTAGAAAATTTCAAAATGTGTTTGTATCCAGCAGAATCTTATTACATCCAAGAATCCTAGGCTGAGTCATAGAGACTGGCTTCTAGTCTAACTTTCTCATATTTTTTTTTAATCTATAGAAAGTTATGTTTTTTATATTCTCCAAGACTTGATTCCAATGTTTCTCATCTGTGAAACCAAATGAATTGGTGATGTTTTTGTTTTTGTTTCTTTAAAACATGGTTTTTTCCCTGCCTCCCCCTTCTTTCCTTAATGAGATCCTGTATGCTTGGATAGCAATAGGCCTGAGAAAGACCCATCAAGTAAGTTTTTATAAATACATTTCACTATATTTTATAAATTCTCTCATTAACATGTTAGATAATAATGATAGCGCAGAGAGGAATAATCATATGAACATAGCACAGAGATTGACCTCATAGGTAAACAGTCACACATCAGCCCAGCACCTAGATCAAGCAGCAGAGCATGGTAGAGTCCTAGAAGCTTTCCATACAATTTCTAGCCAATAATCTCTGTATCAACGGTAACTGCTATCTCAACTTTCAGAATCACAGCTTAGGAATAGCTGTTTTCATACCCAATATGAATGGAGATAAGCCACATATAGTCCTCCATATCATACTTCCCCTCAGTACTGTTTGTGGAAATCTTTCACATTGCTGTGTATAATCTTCTGCTTGATCTCTTTGCCATCTAATAATTCCATTATATGGCTGGGCTTCACTTAAAATCTACTTTGAGGCAGAGGACCAGTAGCTTTGCTGTCCATTCTTTGACATCTTATCACAGTCGTTGCTCTGAACATTCTATTTTGGCTGAATATATTCTGATGGGTACACACCTAGCAGAGAGAAGGTTGAGTCCTAATATGTGCATATATTAAGCTTTGTCCAACATTACCAAATAGCTTTCCAGAGCGGTTGCATAGGAATATCTTATTTTAGTCCATGAAGGAAGTATAGAAGGGTTGAGGGTATATTAGAACATTTTTCATTTGTTGAACTAGCAGGTATGGACTAATATCATTGGTACATATTAAACTCAAGTGAGTACCAGATAACAAGAATGAGCACCATGCTCACTAATAAAAAAATTACGGGCTATGGGAAGGCAAGAGAATTAGCCAGGTTTGGGACTAAGGAAGGGCAGTCTCTGTTGGTAACAAGAGAATGAAGCTGTCCATGAAGTGGCCATCATCTGACGAGATGGATGCTCTGGAATGTGAACCTCTGTGTGTGTAACTAATATCTGACCAGGGGCCCTTTCTCCCCTGGAAAGGAGCATTGTCCTGGTTTGGCTAGTGTACATGTCAAAAGGAAGTTTGAGCATGGGGGAGGCAGGTGATTTCAGACTCCGAATTGCACATTAGGAATCTGGAGTTGGCCATAATCCATTTGGTGAAAATCAGAGATGTGGTTTAAGAAATAATTTGTAATAAGGAGCAGATAAAGCCAGTGTGGTTGTCATTGTTAAAAAATGTTTCTTCTGCATTTCAGTATTGCTATAATTGCCTTTGCTTAACATTGTTAAACTCATGGGTTACTTTTGTGTGGTTTCTCTAGTGTGGAACATGAAGGGAGTAATGTGCAGAAAAAGCCAAGCCAACAACCAAGGAGACTCTGATTACCAAGTGTGTCTGTGCACAGCGGTTCATCCTGGAAACTAGGATTTGGGAGATAAGAAACACAAAGGTGAAAGGTGACTTTCAGGGAAACTATTACCAACTGGCTTAATCTGGACAGGAAAGAAAGAGAGGCCCCAAATAGCACTTACTGGGTCCTCTCCCATACTTTTGTTCAATTCCCATTTGGCATTTCCACAGGACATAGCTACATATCCTTTAATACTTCACTTTGATATTCTGGTAAATTCAATATTATCAATGACTTTCTGCTTACCGGAAATTGGATATTATATCAATGACTGCTATGAATTATAAAGAGAAGATAGTTCAATGAGAAAAGTTCAACCATGGGATGTTCAGTGGGGGAGGGATTATCTGTTACTGAAGGATGTTATTACTTAAAAGGGGGCAGAGACAGCTGGCTAGTCTATTACTTGGTCCTCAGCCTGCCTCCAATCTGAGAAAGGATCTTCTCATTGGGTTTCCAGTATGAGTTCAGAGCTAAGGCAAACTCATTCATAAAGAGTGAACAACCCTCTGAGCTTGTGCTGATATGTTACATATTTAATAAAACCTAGAATACCAAGAGATCAAGCCACAGTCAAACTAGGCAGAGGTAGCTCTGGGAGTTCCAGGGATAACAGAGCAGTGGTAACTCTCACAGCACAGGGATCCAGAGAATCTCTGTGAGTACAAGGCCAAATAGCTGGGCTCCAATGGCACACACCTTTAATCCCAGCACAGGGAGGGGGTGGGGGAATCAGGGAGTGGTGGCCTGTGCCTTTAATCTGGTAACGCCAGAGACAGAGACCTTTCTGTGTTTCTGTGAGTTCAAAGCTGACTACCAAATAATAGCTCACACCTTTAATGTTAACCTGGATGGAATACAGCTGAGAGAAAAGGGTATTTAAGGCAGGCTTAGGAAAACAGCAGTCATTAGAAGTAACCAGGAGCAAGGCTGAGGAAGCTGGAAGATAGCTGGGTAAGATTTGACTGTGGTGTTTCCTCTCTCTGGTATTTCAGCCTTTCCCTGATATCTGGCTCTACATCTCTTTCAATACAACCAGAATTTGTGTAACATGAGCTTGTCCTGTATACATTTAAATCTTTTGGGGTTCTAACTTTGGGAAGGAGAATAGTGAAGGTTGGGGTTCTCCATCCTGGCTACCAGCCACTTTTCATTTCCTCAATTGAACATGATTCCTAAATCACTTAAAGAATTGTCTCTCTTAGAGTATATTGAGAGTCACCACTGAAGAGAATTTTCATATTTTAGGGCACAAATACCACATCCTCAGAGATTTGTTTGTATTCCTTTGCTGACTGTTAAGAACCCTTTGTATATTTTGAACAATAGTTACATTCATCTTTGTCCTATTCTATTGATCTAATGGTGGTTTTCAAGGATTGTAACACTTGATTATTTAATGCTATGGCAAATCACTTCAGAGAGAGAGAGAATTTCTATAAGAGGACTTTTGGTACTTGGTTGTCCTGCCTAGCACCTCTCATCCAAGGTTGACTGGAAGTATTGAGAGTAGATATCTTTATATTGTTCCAGACACCAAGGAGAAGACATTCTTACTTTCAACATTAAATTTCTTGTGTGCTGTAGGCTTTACATGGATGTGCTATTTGAGTTGAAGAGGTTCTCTTTAATTTTAAGTACAATTAAAACTTTGGGAGAAATGGCAGTTTTGGTATAATTTTTGTTCATTTGTTTTTTGAGTCAGGTACCTTTTCTTTTCTGTGACAAAATACTTCACACAAATAACATGAACGGAGGGTGTATTTCAACTGAGGTGTGGTCTGTCACGGTAGGAAAGGCATAGGAACTAGAACATGAAGCAACTGATCTCAATGCATTTGTAGTCAAGCAACAGAGAGAAAAATGAATGCTGGGCTCAGATTGGGTCCTCTTGTCTTTCAGCCTTGTAGCCCACCTATAGAACAGTGCCAACCAAATACAGGATGGTTCCTCTCAACTCGATTAACACAGTCTAGAAACAGCATCACAGACATCTGAGTGGTGTGTCTCCTAGCTGTTTCTAGACCAGTCAAATTGATAGTCAGTGTTAACATCACGGTTAGAGGCTCACCATGCAGTCTTAGCTGGCTTTGAACATGCTATACTAAGTATTGTGAGTATAGGCATATGATACCACACCTAGGAAGGAGTGTCCTTATTTTTATTTATTTTATGTCCTGGCTGTGGTTTCCTCTTTATCCTCTTCCCACATCGCCCCCATCAGTCCCTATATTCCCCCTCCATCTCTGTTCATGAGAGGGCAGGCCTCAACAAAACATGGCATGTCAAGTTAAGAAAGACTAAGCATATCCCCATGTATTAAGGCTGGGCAAGGTGCCCCAAAATGAGAACTAGGATCCGAAAAGCCAGTAAAAAGAGTCCAAGACGGTCTCTGTTCTCACTGCTGGGAGCCCCTCAAGAAGACCAGGACACACAGCTGTTAACATATATGCAGAGTGCCTGGGTCAGTCTCAGCAAAGAGTGTTTTTAATAATGAATAAATATTTTATTTTTTCAACATCCTTTGTGAGCCCTAATAAGATAATTTTGTTTGTGAATATGCTGAGTTACATTAGCTCACTTTAGAATGCTAGTAGAATCTTACAGTTTTAGGATAAATCCTATGTTGTCACTATGTATCATCATCATCCTCTCTATTCATTACTGGTGTTGTCTGCTCTTAGTGTTTTTACTTTGTGTTGAATAGTAATTACATTTTGGTTTATCAGGGCTATCAGGATAATGTTTTCTCTTCTCTTCCTGTTTAAGGCTTTTGTCTGGTTTTGATGTTAGAATAATGTCATTCATAGTGTGAATTGGGAAGAGCTGTGTGTGTGTGTAGAATTGGCATTATGGCCTCATCAAAGGTTTAATAGCATTCTAGTAAGGGCTTCTGAGCCTAAGGGTTTCTACATAAAAAGGGTTTCAGAAATATATTCTCATAAAAGCAATTGGTCAGAGAATTACTGCTTATATCCTTTGAGAGCCAGGCTTCTGAAAGAATTAGATGATTCAAAAACTGTGAAATGTGTCATTATGAAGTATAGTAAGAGGCTTCTGGCCCATCTAGCTGGTAGTCCAGACCCACAGATTTGCAGTCCCAGATTCTGGCCTGGACTAGCCCCATGGTTCAGACCTGCCTGCTGCCCCACTGCAACTTAGTACCAAATAATCACTCAAAGGCTTATATTAATTTCATGCCGTTTGGCCTACAGTTTGGGCATAATGCTAGCTAGCTCCTGCATCTTAATCAACCCATTTCCATTAATCTGTCTTATCATGTGGCCCGTGGCTTACCTGTGTTACTTTTACATGTTGATTCTTGGGCAGCTGGATGGTGTCTCCATGACTCTGCCCTCCTTCCCCTATCTATGCACTGATTGCCCACATACTTCTAAGGTGCCTGCTATGAGCCAATGCTGTTACTTTATTAACAAATGACATTCACAGCATTCAGAAAGATACCCCACAACAAAGAACTACTCTAGAAAATTTTCACCACTATCATCATCATTAAGAAAGCATCTTACAATATAGCCAGTTGGCTTCAAATTGCTATCCCCCATATAGCACTAAAACTGTAGATGTTCACTACACAAGCACCCCATCAATATCCTTTTATTTCCTATCTCTTGAGTTTCTAGAGATAGTCAAGTGCTCTCTTCCAGAGTTCTTTGTGTGTAAGTACATATGGGTGTATGTTCACAGGGGAGCATGTATGCATGCAGGTACTCCTGTGTATAGAGACTAGACATTACCCTTGAGTGTCATACTTAAAGAGTAATCACCTTGGTTTTGTTTGCTCTATTTGTTTGAGACAGGGTTTCCCACTGATCCAGTGCTGACCAACTGGTCCCGGCTGACTGGTCAGTGAACTTAGAGCCACCTTTGCCTCCTCAGCCTGGAGATTACAAGCATGCTCCCAGGCCTAGCTTTTTAACATGAGTCTTGGGCATCAAGCTCATGTCCTTACCCTTACACAACATGCACTTCACTCATGGACCTGTCACCTGGCCCCTCTAGACTTCTTAAAATGATCAAATAGTGGAGCACTATGAAATAATTCTTAGAAGAAGAATAATGCAAAAATAAATCTAAGCCAGGATTTGATTGTACCCTTTAGGTTTTAGTAGTTTTAATTTTTATTCTCTGAATAGTTTGAGTATATGTTTATCAATATATTGATAATCTCAAAATATCATCTTTAGGTTTCTTTACTATTTTCTCATTCATGCTGTGCTCTGATAATTACTATTAATATTGTTTTTTATTTTCTTCCTCTTCCTTTCTCCTTCTCCTCGCACAACATAGTTTGATGTTATTCATTTCCCCCAGATGTGCTACTTCAGTGAAGTCCTGTATTTTCCAGCACGATGCCATCTTATTCCCTTCAGTTCCGATACTGGATAACTTTTCTTGCCATGGAACCCTTTGGCCTGTGGTTATTAAAGTTTGCTATTTTTTCCTAAATACTTGTGTATTTCTCAGAGTCCTTTCTGTCCCTTATTTCTCCGTGATCTTTACCACAGTTCAGCAAACATACCTCATCTTCTCTGAAACCTCTGAAATGTGGTGAGCCCTTTTTATGAGCTAGAATATCTTTGTGAGAAACTCCTATGTTCTTGAAAAGAGAGCATGGCTGATATCAAATAAGGTGTTCTAGAAACATCTTTTGTTAGGCTAAGCTGACTGATACTGTTGTCCCAGTCTTTCCTGTTTTTGTGTACTTGACATTGAAAGAATGCTTTTATAATTATTCTGTTGATCTGTCTACTTATATCTGATATCTCTGCTTTGCTTTATATATTCTGGACTTCTGTTGTTAGTGGCCTAAACCTTTGGAATTGTGTCCTACTGATGAATTCCATCACTTCCGGTTGAAGACTTTCTATAGACTTGACCAAAGGCTTTGTCTTAAAATATCATTGATATTAATATAGATATCTCAGCTCTCTATTGACTAACATTAATACAGCATCTGTTTTTATCCTTCACTTTTAACCAGTTTACATATTTATTTTTTGTATTTTTTTGCATTTAGTGTTTGGTAGGGTCTTACTTTTTGACCCAATGTTCAGCCCCATCCTTTAAGTCAGTAGTGTTATATAATATATCTTTAATGTGAATCCTGACATGGCAAAGGTATTCATCACTTTTGGGTTCCATTCAGCTGTATTGTTTCTTCTTGGTTTCCTTTTTCCTCTTTCCTTTCTTGTTTTGCATCCTTGGGATCATGGTTTGACTTAATCTCCTATGTTCATTTATTGACTATCATTCTTGCTTGTTAATTTAATGGCTGTGTGAATATAGTCCACTATCCTTTATTTTCCAGTGATTAAGAACATTCTAAATATAGTATGTGAACCTTAGTATAGTATACTGCTCTTTTCTTCTTTTTGATTTTTATGCTTTTTATTATCTTCAGTATTATTTTAATATGTTATGCTACATGCTTGTAGTTTGAGCATTTAATTGTCAATTATCTTTCAATGCTGAGTAACAAGGAAAATCTTTGTATATCTGCATTCATGCACTCAAGCACTTTATCATTTGTTCATTTTTGGGAGGGGGCCTTGTACAGATCTGTATTTCTGTATGGAACAATTTTGCTTTCTCTTGCAGAACTTTGTATAACACCTCCTGTATTGAGGGTTGGTTGCAGGTGACCCCTTCTAACTTTCCTATGTCTGGACAGGTTTTCATGTCACCTTTCTTAAAAGATGGTATTGTGACAGAGATCTAGAGTGACACTGCATTTATTTGATTCATAGCAGTGCTGCTCTTCGGTCTTATTACTTTACATGTGAAGAAAAGACTAGTATTCTTATCTTTATTTCTTTAAGCACTTAGAAGGTTTTTTCTTTTTTTACTTTATCACTATTTTGAGTAAATATTATGTACCCCTAATAATTCCCTCTCTTGCCTCACCCCCAGGCTTGGAATTCATGGGGGGTTTTTGAATTCCCGAGTTTTGAAATTTTGGTGCTTTGATGCATTTGAGTTTCACCCCTGCTCAAATGGCCCTTTCTGTTTCATCAGTGAGTCCAGCTGGATAATATGTATATGTATGTGTATAGGTATATGTATGTGTATGTGTGTGTGTGTATGTGTATGTGTATGTATATGTATATGTATATATTCGATGACTGAAATTTATCCCATAGTTTAATGCATCTCTGATCATTCAGATATTTTTTCTTTGTGTCCTTTCAAACTTCCCCACTCTTTTGTTCTGCAGTTTTTTTTACTTTCCAAATTCCTACCCAGAATACTTTTTACCTTAGCCATAGTAATTTTTACCACTAGAATTCCAACTTGGGTATTTAGAAATATCTTGTTTTTGACCTAGTGTTTGGAGCATGAAATACAATACTAGCTCCTTTAACATTCTTATCTACAACTACTTATTCTCACAGCTAACTCAGTTTTTCCTTCTTTTAAATTATTTTATTTTTCTCCTTCTTTGTGCATTTGATCTTTATTAGATGACAGCTATTGAAAAGATACCTCATTACTTGTTGGCCCTTCTTGAGTTTTACAAATAGTACCGAATTTGGTTATGGGAAGTTATGATACTTGGAAACAGTTTGGTATTTTTAAACCTCTTATACTTGTTAGATGTGACCAATGTATTATTTTTGTCTAGGGCTCTGAGTATTTTCTTACTATACCAGTGAGCCATTTCTGTGTAGTCTATCTAATACTATGTTAATTGCAAGATTTCCAGGTTGGTTAGCAGGACCTGGCTCTGTACCTTATTCTTCATGAGAAGCATCCATTGCCAGTTTGCTCATGTGTAACACACAGGTCAGCAATATTCTGAATACTCTCTTATCTACCTTGGTCTGTCCAACTTCTCTGCTCTATCTCCTCCTCTCAAAGATATAGCTGGCTTTTGCCTGCATTCTGTCAAGGCTACAAACAGGAACAGCACCTAATTGACTTCTTCTTGCTTAGGGATCATGATCATTGTCTACCTAATACTCTTGAAATACTTTATTCCCTCTATTTGTCTGGTTTCTTGTTTCTTTTAGTTGAGGATATAAATGAAGTTCATTATTCTGTTTGTCCCAAAGCAGAAGTCTCCACAAACATATATGTCTGACTGTATCTACTATGAACCTTAATACTTTAACTCTTGGTGAAAGTGTTAAATGTTAATATTAATGAATCCCTCTTGCTTATTCTCCTGCCCTGGTCTTCCTAGGCTCCTGTGAGATTATGATGCTCTATATTAAAGGGAACCCAACACAGTGTGTTTTGTGAGGATCAGAAGGAAATGCCAAGGGCTTCTGAGAAGGTTCTCTTGGCTTTCTAATCATCTTTATGGGAAGAAGAACTGTTAGAAGTATTGCCTTTCTTCCCATGAGAGAGAGAGAGAGGCCATCTCAGAAGTCATGAGAAAATGGGCTTGAATGGATTACCCAGATATACTGTGTGATAGATTCACAGAATGATTTCTTTATATTCTGAGCATGTTCTCCGAAGGGATTTGTGCAGCCAAATAATGACAGAATAGATGAACTAAAGATGCTTGAAGCATCACACAGACAAATGATTGTTTTTATTTCAGAATGTCCGTATATCTGTAGTCAGTATTTGATGCGTACTCATTCCCATTTCCACATATTCCATCAAGGAGGGAAAATGTGGATTCAGCTCTAAGTGATTGATCAGCCCAGTGTTACTCTGTAGCACCAGGAAAAAGATGAATTATGAGAGAATGTGCGCTTTAAACAGCCATTCTGATTAGCGCAAGCCCTTGTGATGAAGCCAGAGAGGAGGCTTGGCAGAGAAGCATCATTTCTTAGGAGTGCTGAGTGAGTCATATACTTTTCAAAAAATAAAAATAAAAATTCTGCTAGTCACTCAAAAAGACTAAATAGAGGGTAAAGGAGCACTTACTATTTGCCATTTTAAAGGAATTCCAATTAAGGAGTCAGCAGTAGTTTTTATAGAGCGGGGCATTGATTGAAATGTCAATTCATAACTTAGAGTGTCCAATAGGTGAAGAGATCATGGTATCCAACAACCAGGGAGATTGGAATAAAAATGGATCATTATTAATGGCAGGAAGAAAACAACAAATGTTTTTGGAGGAATAAAACTTGTTTGATGTTTTTGTCAAAGCTAGAGCAGTTTTTATGCTGATTATTTGCCTAGTTGTTATTAAGGGGACTTGCCATACCTGAATTGCTAAGCTATGAGGTTCCTGAAGACACACCTGAAGTCAAGAGGCCAATAAAACTGGAGATATTCCACATAACCTTAAACAAGTAAGCTTCCAAATGGGAGCACAGGGTATTTTGGGGAGTAATAACTGAAGATCCAACTCAGGACAAAAAACCAGCATGTGTGTTAGGTAGTATTCTGTCTGTTATAAAACAGCCAGGAAAGAGAGGAGCTCTCATGAAATTTTATGCAAGTAGAATTCACTAAACACACCAAAGGCAGAATTGAGTGAGTGATTTGGAAAACAGAGAAACAGAAACAGGACTAGCTCTTCTATCCCTTTAAGAAAATACTTTCTCATGGAGGAAAAATTGGCAAGATGCCCTCAAACAGCATTGGCAAGATCCGATATGCTTACAGTGTCTTATCCTAGCACTTGCAAAGGAGTAAATATAGGTTCTGTCAAGTTGTATTATTGTTTGTCCGAGATAGAAAAGCTTCGACTTCAACCAGTCTATAGGTGCCAGCATCTGCATTCTCACATGGCAGCCTCTCACAGGGACTCCTGCTTTCTGAAAGCATCATTTCAAAGGGAATTTTGGGCAATTCAGTTTCAAACCAGACCTGTTGGAGTCCTCAGATTCTGGCTCCTTTGAAATGCTATCTTGATCTTCACAGTAGCCTCTTTGCATTAAGAAAAGTAGCAGAGAGCCACTGAAGCACAACTTCAAATCATCCCTTCTCCTTCTATGACATGACTGATGCCAGTCCCTAGCATCAAGAGGACTTGGCTTTGACTCATTTGGCCTAGAAGATCCTCTAGGCTTGTGGATTGTTCATCAGGAAATGAAATTCCCTCCTGCCAGTAGTTTGCAGAGCTGTGTAGGGTATATAGAGTCTTGTGGTCACTCTGCAGATCATAATAAGTCACCAAGAGTTTGTATTAAAAACTTGACTATAGGTCACGAGCTGAAGAATATAAGAGCTGGCTAATTGTCTGGAGTGCCGCAGTTCAGACACATGGTCCAGTAGCTCCCATGTCTGCTTAGGAC
Source organism: Sigmodon hispidus (assembly GCA_004025045.1). Taxonomy (NCBI): domain Eukaryota; kingdom Metazoa; phylum Chordata; class Mammalia; order Rodentia; family Cricetidae; genus Sigmodon; species Sigmodon hispidus. Next base: position 11,496 of record PVIH01001317.1, read on the forward strand.
ACAGTGTAGAACATGTCAAACTCTCACTGAGTGAGCTTTCATTGACAGCTGGTAAAAATTGGTTCTGCAGATGTGAGGCAAGGCAGAAGGAAAGAGTCCATATTGAGGTGTTCTGGGTCCTTTTAGTCATAACCTGTGTGTTCTACTCCCGGTTCAAGACCACAGGGAAGCCTCAGGAAATGGGGTTTTCTCACACCCAAGAGACTCCTCAAGCTGAAAGGAGTCCTGAGACATGTAGGAATCTCTTTAAGAAGCACTAAATGTGTGACCTTGGGGAAATGGTGCACTTTTCTGCTGGCAGCTGGCAGGATATAGAAGGAAGAGGACTCTGAGGGTGGCAACAAGCTGTGCTATAAATCCAAGGCATTCACAAGCCCTGGGCTGTCCCATCTCGCCCAAGCTTTGCTTTGTTTCCTGTCAATGGTGTTAACAGCTCTGCCAGTGTTCAGCGATTGTGGGGAGAAGACAATGCTAGCGAAAAATCAGTACAGTATTGTTTTATTTTTATGCCACATCCAGACAGAAAGACCTCATTTATTCTTTGTAATACATTTGTCATTCTAGGCTGAATAAATGTGAGGCTGTGAGAGAATGCTGATCCCAGTTGTCAGAGGAAAACTATTTACAACTGTCCCTCCCATCTTTCTGGGAGCATTTTCATTATAATCTTTTCAGCTTCACAGAGAGATGAACAAGACTCATGTTCCGAGTCTAAAGCAGAGACCGACTGAACTACACAAACTTTGACCTTCACTTTTAAGGTCAATGGAATGTGTGTGTGGAGATACTGATGACTTCTGTGGTTGATATTTCCTGAGACAGAAAGTACTATTTTCTTACGTCTTATTATATGTCACTGTATTAAGACTTGCATGAAAACTTTAGTTCATTCATTTCATTTCTTTGTTTGCTCTCCCTTTAATATTTACAAATGCAGTTTATGGGTGAGATGCTGGGTGAGCCCATGTAGATGAGGCAGTGATTTTGACCTCTGAGGTCAGACCACAGCTTAGGAAGAAAGATGTGTCTTTGAGGAAAGAAGAAATCCTACTGTTCAATGCTGGACTTCCAAAGCAGAGGAAGAAGAATCTATCCACCTGGAGTTCCCTTCTCATGCATTCTTACACCTCCCTCTACTATGTAGCCAGTGTATTTAAAATGGATCTCTCACTTTGGATTTTCCATGTCCAGCTAAGAACATACTTGTTTTTCTACGTTTCAACATAATCTATGTTGTAATACAGGAAGCACCAAGAATTAAATGTTATTAATCTGTTTTCACTAGATGTTGGAAGGCATCTTACTTATGGTATTGTATCTAATTAATAACTAACTTTAAATGACACCCTAAGAACAGGGCACAAATCATCATGTAGTTTTTCCTATGGACATAGTACTGATTTTATTATAAACTGTTTATAAGTGTGTGTGGTGTGCATGTGTGTGTGTGTGTATTTGTGTTTGTGTGAGTGTATAGGGGGTGTGTATGTGTATGGGTATGTGCATGTGTATGTGTGGTGTATATGCATGTATGAATTGTGTGCCTGTGTGTGTGTGTGTGTGTGTGTATGAGTGTGTACTACAGTGTACATGTGGAGGTCAGAGAACAGCTTGTGAGAGTATCACAACATGATAGTTGTCTCTATCATGTGGGTTTAGGAGCTCAAAGCTGGGTTGTTAGACTTGCCAGAGGCACCTTCACTTGCTGAAATGGCTCAATGGGTATTTTACTACTTTTATTTTCTGGTATTCTTGTCACTATATAAGGGAATAATCTCAGTTCTCTGAATGCTTTTCACACAAATTCTTACAAGTATTTAGATCATATCCCAAGCCAGAATAGTTTAGATTCCATTCATTTATACAAAGGTTTTACCATTGTCTTCAATAAGTTTATTAGAACTGAGACTCAAGTCTCCTATTTAAATAATATTATATTTAAGTTTATTTAGTATTTTTTAGTTTAAGCTTTTTTAAAAGAAAACGTATGATTATCATGAAGAGAACCAGATTTTGCTTACAAATAAATAAAAAGTAATGGCATAGGAAACAGAATGTCTACTGTCATTTCCAAGTGTTACCCAGATCTAGAAGGTCAGAGTCCTTCTCCCTTTGTGAAAGTGATAGGCGTAGGTGCAGTATGCTGAAGGGAGGGTCCCAGGGTGGACTATTAGTGGACAGGGATGAGGAGAGCAATCCTGGAAGCTTCCTTGCTGTGTGATTCCAAGTCTTGACAGCTACACCTGGGCTTTTCCAAGGCTATCTTCTAAACCTTTAGGACATTACAGGGGGTCACAGTATGCCTGCAAGCAGACAGTGATGGGGTCTTTGGCTAGGACAAGGCTACATCCCCAAGTGTCAAGGGGTTTTTATGACAAACAGAACGGTACTAAAAACATTGTTTTATTCTATTAAAATCTATAAGAACAGACTCCACTCGATGATGAAGATGTTTGAGACAACCTCATGGAACTCTAAATCCTCCTGTTGATACCTGCCATTACCTTTCTAGGTGTGCTGTTTGTATTAAAAATTTGATATTTAAAAATGAACTTCCCAGTAGGTAGATATGAGTGGCAGCCTCCAGCCAGCATACAGAAGGCAGGGACACTACATCACGGGGGACTCCTTTCAGTATTCCACAAGCCAGCAGTGGCGACAGCAGGAAGTCATTTGTCAAGCCCAGGTCTCTCATTTCATCTCGAAATACAAATACCTTATTTTTAATAGAGAGAAAGATGAGCTGTGAGGATGATGATGGATCGAGTGGATGACACGGTGGGCCAGCCAAAGCTTTTAAACATGACAAGTTTTCAATTCATGGCTGAAAAGAACAGGGGGAGGAGACTGGGCTGTACTTTTGGAAAGCAGTCCACTGTCCTGACAGCTCTTCACAGACTTCCCTCATCTGCACAGCAAATCTGAACTCACTTCAGGTCTGTCTTTCCACAGTATTGCCATGCTACTTAGATTCAGAAATGACCTTTGCTGGATGCTCAGGGGAAAGAGCCAATTCATTACTCCAAATTCATCATGTGGCATCTTTAAGGAAGAGACTTTCTGTTTGTTTGTTTGCCTTAGGAATATAGTAAGTGCAGAGAGAGAAATTACTAGGCCAGAAAACAGATCTTCCAGATAAGCACTAATAAAATATGAGGATGGATTCTGATCAGAATACTCTAAGGTGATTAAGTGCAGGTGATTCTCAATACATGTGGACGTGATGCTAACGAAGCTAAGGGTTTTGATTGGAGTTTGAAAGCAAAAGAATCATTTCATAAAATGTATTGTCCTTTAAAAAAAAAGCAATACTTAAAAACATAAATGACAAAGAAAAATGCTTGGAGCTCGGCTAATATTTACAGTGATTCATTTCCACACATAAACTAGGCATTCCCTGGTCTAGAACAGCACCTTCCTTAGAGTCTCAGCTGCCTCATGCCTTGGCTAGAATTCTTGTACTTAAAACAGAAACACAAACAAACAAGCAAATCAACCAAAAGTACCAGGAGTGCTCCTGAGAATAATCAAAGGATTCTTAAAAACCCATCTCATCCATCATTTGCTGGATTGTCTCACGTCCTAGTTTTCAAATAACAAAATCACTGTAGGAGCTGATTCTTAACAGTTGTACAAAGCATAAGGCCTAACCTTGCTCTAGGATTAGCAATGATAGATAACAAGCCCTAAGAAGCCTTTAGGAAGGGGTGGGTTGCCGCTATGTTTTGTGCTTGTGTTTTATTTTATTTTATTTTATTTTAAGATGGTATATAAAGCGTTTGGTCAGAGAAATGGCCTCCAGCAAGTAATGCATTTTTTTTTTTTTTTTACACAGACGAAACTTTTCCCAGGAAGAGTGGTTATGAATTTAATTAGAAGCTCTTCTTTTTGCATAAATTTGGTTTAGTCTAAATAAGACTTGAAACATAGAACAATGTCCATGGAGTGCAATTCACCAATTGTTACTTTTAATTATGTTCCCATGCATAATTCATAGATGCACCACACGGACAAGAGGAAAGGAAAGATAAGAAGGAACAAAAGAGATGGATTTTCCATCAAACAATTACTATATAAATAGACAACATATTTAATACATTAACTAGCAAAATGACTCTTTGTTCTTGTCAGTCTGGGGCTTAAAATTTTTTTTTTGTATGATCCCACAAACACAACATTGTTGCATTTTTGTTAATGTCTCTCTTAAATGAAACAAATAGGGATTATAATTTTAATAGTACAAAAATAATACCTAGAATAATATTTTCTCCTAAGTGGTGATATTTTAGGAATGGTTGACATAGCTGAAATACCTAGTATTAAAATAAATTTGAGTGTGAATTTTTAATATGGGAACACTTGAAAGTGGCATTATTGACTCATTAGAGGTTAGAGTTGACATCTTTTTCCCACTTTTTTTGAATACTAGATTTATATTCCATGTGGCACAGAACATTTGCTGTGTATAAAGTGGCTAACATAATATACATTGCTTTGGAAATAAAAATAAGTAGTGCAAACAGGTTCAGAAAGCATTAACAGAACCCTAGCTCTTTTCTAAATATGTAGGTTTTTTTAAAAAAAAAATAAAAGTGTTTGCTGGAGTTAATACAAAGAACACCCAAAATACTAGTTAACAAAATGAAACATTAAATACTGAATGTGAGCTTTGTTCTTAAACATTCTTACTGTTTTTTTTTTTTTAATACAAAAACAAAACAAAACACTTTTGGTTCGTGGTAGAGTTTTTGGACAGGTTTTAAAAAAAGAGTACCACCCACCAGTGCCTTAACCAATATCAGAAGGCTTGACTACTAGGAAGGGAAATAAGCCCTTCACAGCCAAGATGGTTGTTATGTTTCTCCTAGGGCTATTGAGATCTTGGGTCAGACCTTTGACAGCAATATGCTCCTCATCCCAGATGGTCAGAGCTATGTTAATGAACTTGGTCTCCGAGTAGGACACCAGCCCCAAGTTCTCCACTAGCTCATCAGCACAGGGCCCATCTGCACCTGCTCAGAAACTTCTCTTGAAAGGATTAATCAGAAATCTCACTCTTTCTAGGTGAAAGTAAGAGTGATTGTATAAGAGAGCAGGTAGGAAACTGAGAGTCAAGTATTTCTAATTCGAGGCTGATATTTAGACCTGACAGATTGCTAACATCTGTAAGTACTGTGTTTGCTTTCTGTAGATGAAGAAAACCTAGGAATAGAATAAGGGTTTCAGCAATGAACAGCTTGGGATCTGAAACATCTTGGATTGGCACCTTGGATCCCACTCCCTCTAGAGGAACACCTGACCCAGTCTTGATGTTAGAGGTGAGGAAAGCGGATCTGCTGGGAGTGGATGCTGAACTAAGCCATATTGGGACCTTGGGACCTCCTGCCCTTGCTGGGGAGGAGATAAAGAGATGTGGAGAAGAGAGAGTGACTGGGAGGGGTGGGACGGGGAAAGAGCTTGAACAAGGATATACACGGATAAAAAAATATGACTTTATTCATAATAAAAAAAGAAAAAAAAAGAATAAGGGTTTCAATAGGGAGGAGAAAAAAGTAACCCAAAATTTAAAAAAAACCAACCAAACAAACAAAAATCACCCTTAATTTAATTAAAACTCCAAGTGATATATGCACTACATCCATAAAAGGGAACCTTGCTACAGAAAGAAAAAAAATTGGCTTCTTATGGTCAGTATTTGATGCTCAATTTTAGGAGGCATTTAGAAATTTTACACTTTGTGTTTTGATCATAAAAAATTTCCTCTCCCAGTTCCTCAAAGGCCCTCGTCACTTCCCTATTCACCCAACTTTGTGTCCTAAAAAAAATAATAAAAATAAAACCATTGATATCAATTTATGTTACCTTATGTATTCTTGGATGTGTGACCTTCCACTGGAGAATGGTCCATTTACTAGAGATACACGCTTAAAAAAAAGAGTCTCTAGCACCAACATAATAATATCCAGGCCTGATAGCACATGCTTATAATCTCATAACATTTAAATGAAGATGAGAAGATATTGGGGGTTTTCTGCAAGCCTATCGAGCCAAAAGAGTGAGTCCTAGGTTCTATGTGAGACTCTATCTCAAAATAAATAAGCAGACAGTGAAAAGGGAATATATTTAATCTCTGGGCTCCACACATACATGGATATGTGAGTGAACATGCACACACAGGCACATGCACATACACGCATGCATGCAAACACACACACACACACACACACACACACACTAAATATTAACTATTGTGGTCATTGATGTGACCATCATTACTTTGTATCTCAGGTCCAGACCTGTAGATTTGGGCTAGGTTCAATGACAGATGTGTAGGTAGCTAGAAGAAAGGCTTTTTTTTTTTTATGATTTGTCCAGGAAGTAATTATGCAGAATTAGAAACACACCTTGTATTGTGACAAGCTGTGTGACCCACAGTAAGTAGAAGACATGACTCCTGTTTGTTCATAGCTTACAGCCTCCATGACAGTGTGAACAGGTTAGCCAGCACCCAGCACTATAGGAATCAGAAGCCCCTCTAAGCCAGCCTCAGGACATTATAGGAAATCAGGCTTTGCATGACCTTGAGAATGAAACAGGCTGTATTCCGGAGCAAACAAGGACTCAGGAAAGAACTGAGGATTTAGAGGCTCCTGATGGAATACCATAATTGCACACTGATGGCCTTATGCGGTAAAGAGCATCTCAAAATCAACTTCAGTTCTGGAGGGAACATGTTTGTTTTGTTTCTCTACTGAAGTCCTTTCAACCCAGCCAGCCTCCAAGTCTGCATACCAAATGTGGTCTGTCCCCATTCAGGCCTACACCCACAGCTCTTTCCCCAACTGTTCCTTTATCTTCTGGTCTCTGAAGGTTTTATCTTTTTGTTGACTCCATTTGTGCTGCCATGAAACTACCATACATGGGGTGGTTTAATAAATAAGAGAAATTGATTAGAGTTTGAGATGTCCAAGACCAAAGTCCTGGCAGATTCAGTGTCTGGTGAGAGGTGTTTCATTATAGGAATTAATCCAGGTAGAGAAGGAACAAAGGTCTTATTGGGCTTAGTCCTGATCACCTTGACATCAGCTCACTAAAGCTCTGTCTAATGCTGTCACTTTGCTAAAGTCACGTTCAGCATGGAAGCTTGGGGATGGGAGACATAACTTTCTGTCTGTAAGCATCATATTTTAAGAAGGCCTATTTTTTATGATTGTGTGTGTGCGCATGCATGTGTGTATGCATGCTAGAGATCATCATCAGTGTTGTTATTCAGGAGCCTACCCAGCTTCTCCCATAATGCAGTTTCCCATTGGCCTCAAAATGACCCAATTAGAGCTTAAACTAGGCAATGAGTGAGTAGTGCTGGAATTACAAGGGTTCACTGTCAAACCTGGCTCTATGGCTCTCTACTCCCTTCCCGCCTCCCCCCCCCCCACTGTGTATGTTTGTGTGTGTGGTGGTTTAGTGTATGCACATACATGTGTACAGGTGCATTCAGAAGCAGAGGAGTTGCTGACTGGCTCGTTCTATCATTCTTTACTTTATTCCCCTGAGACAAGGTCCCTAACTGAACTTGAAGCTGGGCTTGTGGACCTCCCCTCTTGACCCTTCCCACCCCAGTGCTGCTGAGGCTACAAGCTTTGTGCAGCCACACCCAGCTCTTTACATGGATGATGGATTCATGGTTTAATCTCAGGTCCTCATGCTGTACAGCATTCTTATTAACCAAGCCACCCTCCCAGCCTTACATCACATTTAAAAAATAAACAAGGACATGGGTTTTGGGGATCTACCTAAGGTCTTGATGCTTATAGGGGAAGCACTTCACCTACAAAACTGTCTAATTCGCTTGCTTTTCATTTCTGTCTAAAATATACATTCATTAAAACTTTTTGCATCTGTTTTGCAGTTATACTCTGTTGTTTTTGGTAGGAAAAAAACCATGAAGATCTTAGTCCAGAGTCAGTCTGACTAATGGTTATGTGAGCATGGGCAAGAAGCTGGTTAATTCTTCTGGGCATTAGCACCCCCAACTGGGAAATGAACAGCTTAAATTGGATGATGTCTAATGGCTCACCCAACTTTTGATCTTTATCATAGGGTTTTTGTTCATTGGTTTTTGCATACTACTGTTATTCAATTCTATGATGAGTAGATTTTCCTCTTCCTGTGGGGTTTTTAAGCCCACTGACTAAAAGGACTTAGGTCCAAGCCCATTAACTAAGCCAGTGAGTTGGATTACAGAGTATTGACGAAACACCAGACAATTCTCGCTTCCACCTCTCCTTATCAGTCTGCTAACTCTCAACTTTGCCTCTCCCACTCCCCAGAGTCCCTTCCACTCCGATACCTGTGCAATCTAAACACCCAAGCATTTCATACTGATGGCCAGAGAGCCCCAGTAGTTGTGATTTATAAGTGAGAATTCATTACTTGTAACAAAGGGAAACATTCAGAAAAGGGCTGCCAATGGGAGTTTGCCACTTGCCCTCATTCAGCGGGAAACACAGCTCTGCAAAGTGTAACGCGAGAAGCATGCAGCTCCCTGGTCTAAATGAGACCTCAGATGCTGCCTTCCTCCACAGGCTGACGTGTTTATATCTAAGTTCCCTCACAGGGAGCTGCCTTCTGCCTTTGGGCATCAGGCACTGTCAGAGTTTTAGAGAATTTTGTTTTTAGTGCCATATCCTTTTTATGCCAATTAGAGATAATCTCCTTGGGCTCTTAAATAATTTGTCGGGTGTAATCTCAGGCATGCTGAAAAGAGGCATAAACCCTCTGCTGATTGGACACCAGAGTGGAAACTCCTCAGGCACAGTTAGAAATTAGTCAGAACCTTGAAGTCACCATGATGTCTCTTTTCTTTATTTTTATCAAATAGAGAAAGCTTTCTAAGAAGGGGTAATGCACAAAGGCACTGAAAAGCATGTTGATGGGGACTTTTTTGCAGGAATATGAGCGTTTGTGCACACACATACTCAGTACTCACAGTTAAATGAATGAAGATTTTTCTCAAGGAAATGAAATGCTTAGGTTGGAATTTGAAGTCTCTTTCTCTCTTTTTCTTTCTTCCTTCCTTCCTTCCTTCCTTTCTTTCTTTCTTTCTTCCTTCCTTCCTTCCTTGTCCCTAGTATCTAGAAGGATCAAGAGCCTCCAGTTTCTTGGGACAACTCCTCACAGCAATGGACCACGATCATCAGAAGGAACAGACTTGACTGACATCATAAATTCCTGAGTTATTGTCACAAGTCTGTTTTCCCTTCTATGTTTATCACTTAGAAATTTCTCCTGAAGATATTACTATAAATTAACTAGAAATGAGAGAATAAAGCTTTCTGCTAAGAATGACCAGTTATGGAATCCTAGAAAAAGTCATAGTGATGAGTCTTGGCGCCAAAGGGGTAGGAGGAGGGGCTTTCATGGAACATGTGATCATCACATGTCAGTGGCTGTTATGGTCCTGATGGAGAGCTTTGCCCTCTTTTCTAGTAATCCCTTGCCCCAGAACACACATTTGGCAAATTTGTTCTCATTCAAAATATGAGTTTCTATTTCCCCTTCCTAGGGAGCTTCTTCTCTCCCATCTAGTTCTTTACTCTATACTTAATCTTTGTGGTTATACAGATAGTAGCCTCCTTTTAAAGATTTAACAGCTCACATCCACACATAAATGAGCTCATGCCACTAGGCATTTTTGTATGAGTTTTGGGGATTGAACTTGGGCCCTTGTGCTTGGGTGGCAAGCACTGTTACTTCCTTATTGTTCTTTTATGTAAATATACAGGTTTTCATGTGTTTAGTATAGATATTCTCATATAATTCTTGCTATTTCTCTAGCAAAAATTCCTTGGAAGCTTAGGTAGATTCATCAATGGGCATCTACTAATAAGTAGAAATGTATGTTTGAAGTATTATTCAAATTTTCCATTTGTACAAACATATATGAAGATGAAGTTTTCTAATCACCCTTGACATTACATTCTTATTGATTGTTTTGATATTTTATTAACATCTTAATCATAATTTCTACATATCATGTATGACTAGCTTAGGAAAAGGAAAAATCTTGGAGCTGGGGAGACAGGTCAGTTGGTAAGTTCTTGCTGTGAAGTCCTGATGACTTAAATTTAAACCCATGAAGAAAGCTGAGCATGGTGGTGATATGCTTGTATAATGCCACCATTGAAGGCTAGGACCGGCCACTCCAAAAGGCCTATTTGCCAACCAGTCTAATGAGATGCCAGGCTTTAGGATAACTGAGAGATCCTCTCACAAAATATATTAGAGAATCATAGAATAAGACACCCAGTGTCAATCTCTATCCTCCACATGCCACATACATGAGTATATATATCCTCTTATTCACATACACATATGCACACATTTATACACCACACAGAGAGAACAAAACTGGTGTAGATGAAATTTTTTGTTGGGACTGCCAATCAGCTCCATCCTGCCAGTGCTCCCAAATAACCACACAGAGATTTACTATTAATTACAAATGCTTAGTCAACAGCTTAGGCTTGTTACTAACTAGCTCTTACATCTTAAATTAACCCATATTTTTTTTAATCTATGCTCTGCCACATGACAATGACTTATCTCAACATGGCATGTTCATCTTTCTCTCTGAATCTCCTGGTGACTCCAGAGACTTCTCCTTCCTTTGAGCTCTCTTTTTGTCCGCAAGTCCCATCTAACCACTACCCGTTTCGCTATTGACCAATCATGTCTTTTATCAACCAATGAAAGTAATACATATTTATGGTGTGCAAAGATTTTTCTACAGCATACTTGGAAGACAAGATGAAAAAGGCACAAGAATACATAAAAATATATTTTTAACAGAATGTTGCAATAACTTTTAAATATTATTTTAAAAAGCTACAGCATTTTTCTGGGAAATTTCAGGAAAAAATAAGTATTTTGTAGTAGAAAGACTTTATATAAAAGCATGTACATTTCTTCCAAATGTGATTTTTGAGTTGCTATAATTCATATTAATTGCCTAGGTAATTTTAATTGCTGTGAAACTCAATGATGTGATATGTTTATACATTATACTTTTGTTTTAAAAAATGTTTTAGATCTTACTATGACACTCTCCCAAAACTTTCATCCCCCAAATTTCTCAAAGTCAGTATATTTGCCTATTATTTCTTTTTTACCACACACACACACAACAAAAGTTTTTTAGAAAGATTTCATTGCCTCAATCTCGTCACTTTCTCAAAGTCAAGTGTCTTGTGTGAGTGACATAATATAATGTAGGCAGATGTGTCTCCATTGACATTATTTATGGAGTACTGTACAACTGGCCATGGAGAATATGTGAATGATTCAGAGACCATAAATGTAGGCAAAAGAAGCACTTTTAGATCAACATATGAAGCAATGCAAATTAGCAAAGGATAAAAGAAGCCAAGGAGGGCAAAGAAGAGACATAAATCAAGGCAAACTTCTTCAGGAGATAGCAGGTGACATTAGCAGGGATGTGGAGGTCATGGTTTTTACTTCGACTAATTTGCATAAGTTATTATCCTCTGCACAGCCCTTGCCAAATAGGAACTAAATAGCAGAAGGGACAGTAGGTCATGCCCCACGCTGGGGATAAGGTGAGAGGTGCGGGGCTGAGGTGTGCAAGCAGGACAGAACCGTGAAATACAGACGCTCTCTGCCTTACCTTGTGGTCTTTTCATCAGGATAAGACATTCATTCTAGCAGAAATTCTTTAGATGATCAGAATGGCTACCACCTAGACTCCACACAGAGGATGCTTTGGTCATTTTTAATTTCCAATGCGAAACAACAAATGAACTAATAATAAATAAATGGGCATACAAAAGACTGCATCTAAGTGATGAGAAATTTAATGACAATTAATTGAAGGGAGAGAAATGGCCTGCTGGGAGATGTTCCACTCACAAAAGCATAGTCCTCACATTATGAAGAGAGAGAAAGAGTGAATCAATTTTGCTTTCCAAACAAACTAAGCAGAAGCAATTTCACTCATGATCTGAGAGGCTAACTGCCAGATTCCTGTGTGCAGGTAAGCTATAGCCCCAACGATATTCACCTCTGAGAATAGAGGCTCCCGAAAGCAATACGCAGAGGGCCGGTTTGTGCCACTTAATATTTCATGGATGAATTTGCAGGTCATCTGAAAGAAGAAATCATGTTCACTTCTTTCATTTTGGACTTTTAAAAGACCTTTAAGCTTTCTGTAGTGCAAGAATGGGGCCATTTGGGGTGGGATATCTTCTCAGCACAGAGAGACTGCCTCGTAGGAATTGTTAGCACTGTTTTGGATTTCTGCTTCCTGACTCCCTTTTTGGTTTTTGTTTCCTGAGATCTAACCATCACCCAAACAGTTTCACAGAACAGAGCTCTGTTTAAGTACTTTCTTTTTATTAAATGGGCTGTATTGAGAAGAGCTGGCTAATATCACATAAAAACTATATTGGCAAATGAATTCCTAAGCATCAACTTGTCACAGCCAACTTACATGTGCATATATATCAATAACTTACACATACACACACACCCCAATGCCATACATCTCAGTTGTGATATTGCACAAGCTGCTATGAAATACGTATTTCTTCAGTTGCAGGAGTTTTAACCCTTGCTGTCATGGCCCTTGTGGGGGCTTTCTGATAGCATTATAGCTATCTAAGCAAACAAAGGGCAAAAGAAAAACTGTAGGCAGTCAAGACAATGAAGCTGCTGTGTCAGTCTACACACACAAAATGAGGCTGAGTTCTTTTCCACGCACTGGCACTTCCAAGCCAGCCTCATGTTGCTGCATGGACACTGTGATTCAGAGACTCTATGTTCTCTTTGCATTAAGAAAATACCTATTTTATTCCTTTTTACAATAATTTCCCTAATTCCTAATCACCCCTCCAATGGGGTCATGAGTTCTTATGCTTCTTTTCTAACACTTTGTGGTTCATGATTTCCAGGGAGTTGAGATAATTATACAAATTTGGTAAATTGCACACTAACGATAATTACTTTTTAATATGTTTATAATAGCAACTATAACTACTCATCACTAAGTATCACGGGTTAGCTAAAGTCACTTGCTGGAGCTGAGCAAGACAATGTTAATTTGTGTATGTGTTTATCGAGGTCTTCCAAAAGCCAGGGTATTAATTTTTTTTCCAGATGAGGAGGATTAAAAACTATGTGACTTAATCAAGTACCTTAGAGCAAATCACATGGCTCATGACTGATGGGGGCAGAGTTCAGGGTTATAGTGGTTGGCCCTGGGACCTTGATCTTAACTGCAGGGCTGGGCTCCAGAAGGTTTCTACTCTGGTCGCAGCTCTGCATCGATTGCTTATCCAAGTTCTTACAGGGTCTTATGAAATAGGGTCTTTCTTTTCCTCTCTCTCTCTCTCTCTCTCACACACACACACACACATACACACACACACACACACACACACACACACACACACACACACACACCTGTAAATCTAATCTCTGGAACTGGGCTACAAAAAGAGTAAGCATTTTAATACACACCAAATGAATAGATATTGAATGTACCGTGTCTTAAGTTCAAATTCTTAGGGTCTATTTCTTGCCATAAAATTGGGTTTTAGCCCAGACAAGAGAAAAGACGTGTGGAAAACAGAGGAAACTTGAGACCTGGAAGGCAGGCTTAGATACTTGGAGCTGCCTGACAATAATGTGAGGAGAAAGTGTTGGGAGCTGCCGCACCTTAAAGATGGCGCTGGCTCCTGTTCCCCGCCTTTCTGATGGCGAATGCTTCTAGTAATAATTAACTCCATCCATGGGATGTGCTGAATTGATTAGCTTGCTTCCGTGTGCGTGGTCCTATGGTGAAGGCCCACACGGCATTAGCTGAGTGAAGGACTTGAGCTTAAAACTGGCTGCACAGGTTGGGAGAGAAGGAAGAACTACTGCAAGGGGCTACTACTGCAAGAAGTATCTGTAACAATAAAGGACCTGGTCAATTACCACAGAAGAATCCTGGTGCTGTGTCTTTTCCTGCTGGACGGGACTGGGCGCAGCGCAAGAAAGGAAGAGGCCATATTCAATCTTTAGAACATAGAGAGTGCCTCACCATCACCAGGACTCAGGACCACAGCTCATACCACAGGAGTCATCTTCTCAGAAAACTCCCTGGCTATTGAATTAAATCCTAGAGTTGTTGTATAAATGGTGTCAGATGCATGGCAGAAGGCATGACTTTGACATTGGAGTAGAAAGTACTTTATTTTTTTAATTTAGCAAGGCTGTAAACTTCATTAATGTTTATTAGTTCAGGAATATGGAACTGGTTTTGGGTGGAATAAAAGTGTAGATTGCAGCTTCTACTAGGGACCACATTTAATCTGTCTTGTATGAACTCTCACAAGTTTGGAGGGATAAAGAAGCTGGAAGGCTTGTTTGTACAGGTCAAGGCTGAGTTAGATAAACACTAACTTTATTTTAACACCTCAACCTGAGGAGCCACAGATCACACTTGATCATGTTCACAGACCTGGGACCAGTTTATGAGATTTGTTTAGGAAACATGTGGGTGTCCCACTAAGAAACAAGTCCTCACAGGCAGCCCCCAGAGTCCCTGGTCTTGAAAACATATACTTGTGTTACATCCTTATGTGCGCTGTGTTGGAAACATGTTGGCAGAGGAATGGATACCCAGAGTACGTGACTCATTGGCCACCCAAATGCCTAGCCTGCAAGAAATGAGAATTTTATTGAAACAATTACCATTCTGGGAAATACATCAAGTCACTTGGCTAAAATGTCTGTGTCTTTTAATTTCCCATAATTAATGTGACTGAGGAGAGAAGCAATGGGAAATGAAACAGAAGTGATGGATCCTGGGCTGGAGAGTGGCTTCTAGGGCTTGCTGGAATTGTGCTTCCCCTGAAGTCCACCTTGGGGCTTTTGAAAAAACAAATACTTCTTGCTACGTAGACTGTTTGGCTGTTTCTCTTAGTCAAATGTTTTTGCCTGTTATTTGAATCTGGTTGTGTTGGGAGTCAGGAACTTTCTTTAGCTTGTAACTGACTGTGTTTCTGGAAGGCAGTGATATTTCTGTTCAAACACACAGGGATAGAGTTAGGAAACAGGATGAAGGTTAACACATAGGATAAGACATATTCTTAATTCTAACATAAGAAAAGGGTGAGGAAAAAAAATCAGTTTTCTTGCTTTGGCTTTATGTGATGTGACCTTCTGAAAAGCTCCCCGCTGCATGCCTAGTTACAGGAACTTCTTCAGGAAGCTTCCAGAATTTGATAGTGACACACATGCCCGTCCTCATATATTGTTACTGCCTTTGGTGTTGTCTATTTTGTGTCTTTCTTGCAGGCACCATAGATGGCTCCCTGTAAACCTCCCTTTGTTTTTCTTGCCTCAGTTTTTCCCTGGATTGTATAAAGGTCTAGGCAAGTATCTGGGGAGGAAGTAGGTGGCATGGTGTGGAATCACCCAGAAAGGAGGGTTTGTAGGAGCTCATTCTGCCCCTCCCTCAGACTTTTATTTCTTCTGGGCTCTAATCCTATTGAAAGGTGTCATCATATTCAAGAAAGGCCTCCTCAGCCACCACTGTTTTAAGTGTCAACTCTCTGCCCAAGGACTCCCACCTCTTACACAATCTGACTAAATTAAGAAAGATGTAGTATGCATGAGCCTTGGGTGTGTAAAAGGGAAGAGCAGATGGCATGAGATAGAACCAATGAGAAAGAAGGGTTAGTTTAGTCAGATTGTCAGTCAAAACCAGCCATCAGATACCATTTCAAAGGCATGGTGACTAAGGCTCAAAATCATTAAATAGTTCATTTTTTTGTATTTTAATGTGTTTTTATTAATTTTATACACTGTGTTTTGATCACATTCACCCAATACCTCCCCCTTAACTCTTCTTAGATCAGATCCAATCACCCTATCTTCAACTTCATGTCCTTTTTTTTTTTAATTTAGCAATTCATCAACTCCATTTTGTGCTATTCATACCCTCCTGTGGGTGGAGACATCTACCAGATCATGGTTGACCTAACAGCACCAAAGCCCTTAAAGAAATGGATTTGCCCCTGTCCAGAAACTGACTATAAAAAGCTTTGGAATTAGATGTAGAGTTTGAGGAATACCTTCCTACTTCGGGATAAGATTTTGATTGCTTCAATCTTGTGCAAGTTTTGTGTAGGTAGCAACATCAGTGTACCTGTCATACTCAGAGGAGTAATTTCTTCTTCACACAGTCATCCATTCTTCAGAATAATAGGATCTGAAATTGAGCCCCATGTAACTAATCCCAAAACAATGGTAACATATCCACACTACACAGCATTGACATGTATATACAACAATAACATCACACAGCTTTATGACATCATGATCCCAAACAGTAGTAGACTATTAAATTGTGAAAATAATTCACCAATGTGAGAGGTGTAGCTCCATGTTTCTGCGTACTCTCTCTTCAGATCTAGCATCTTCTCTGATGTCAAATCTTGTCTGTCAACATTTGCAACGTTTTACAGGGATAGCCACACACATTCTCTTCGAATAAAGTTGCAGAATATATTAAATGATTAAAATAAAAAAGTACTGTCAGCTTTGAGAAAAGGGCCAGCTATGTTCTTATTTCTCCTTTCCCATCACCACCCGGGGCTCAGTGTCCTCATTATGTTCTCAGGTCTCACCTGCCTACCTCAGTCCTTCTAACATATCAAGGTCACTACTCCTGTCTATTATAGGGACCTTGCTTGTCAACTTTACAGGACTGAAATTACCTCCAGGTCAAACCTCAGCCTGTTTGTAAAGGAGTCTGTCTCTAGGCTGGGTTCACTGAGATAGGAAAAGTAACCCTAAATGTTGGTGGTCCCATTCTCACACCAGGGTTTCTTCACTGTACAAGAGAAAAGGAAGCTGAACCCTGGCATCATGGATCTCTGGTTCCTGACTGCAAATACAATGTGACCTACTGCCTCAAGCCTCTGTCACCATGACTCCTCCTTTGTGATGGACCCCCAAACTCTTCCCTTCTTCAATCACTTTTGTCCGCATTTTGACACAGCAACAAAGAAAGCCACTAACACACCTATCCTAGTTCTGGCCTTGACTTCTGAAAGTAGAGACCTGTTCTGAGACAGGGTTTGGAGAGACTCTAGTATCCTTGTGTTCTTGAAGAACTCTGTGCATAGGAAAGAACTTTTCTGTTCCACTCCTTTAACTTTTGCATGTACCATCATGAAATCACATTTGGAAATTGCAAAGTCTGGTACTATGCTAATCCCAGAGGAAGGGAAATGCTGGGACAGGGTATCTTGTCTCTGACTGGCATTGTGAGTAGGGCAGTCCAGTTTGAAATGGATGTTGGTAATGATAATGATTATGTAGGCAATGGTGAGGGAAGGAGACTTTATCTCGGGCTTTTTCAAGGAAGAGAAGGGTGTTATAATATTTTTGTACACTGTGAAGAAGATGTGTTTTTGCCAAGGCACATTCTGATTGGTTTAATAAAGAGCTGAATAGCCAATAGCTAGGCAGGAAGAGGATAGGTGGGACTTTCAGACACAGAGAAATTCAGGGGATGAATTCATGCACTGAGATGCCATCAAGACACAGAACAAGTCAGACATTAAAAAGGAAAGGATGGTAGAAAGCAATTTGGCAAAATGTAGACTAATAAGAGGTTAGTTTAAGTTATAAGTGCTAGTTGGGAGCAAGCCTAAGCTAAAGGCCGAGCTTTCATAATTAATAATAAATCTCCATGTCATTATTTGGGAGCTGGAGGCCCAAAAGGAAAGTCTAACAATAGAAGGCCACCTTTGCTGAGCTTCACTGAGGATATTTCTAGGAAAATTTGGAAGTATCCCTACTTCCTTACCCTTTGTCCAGTGTTCTTTTTGCTTCCCCTCTTCCCTGTCCTCTCTTAGTCCTGAGTCCATGTTGCTGTTGGTTTGTAGCCGGGCATTGTATTTCCCTATACATAGTGAAAAAGTCCTGGCAAGCCAATGGACGTTGATACATTTCACATTTTTTAGAAACTTTTTAGATGTAGAGAACAGATAAATTTTACAATGTGATAACATAAAGTATTAAGACAGTTCTGTTTATTTTTTAGGGTCATAGTTAATTTCAATAAAGGTTCTTTATTGACACAAAAATGGAAGTGTAAAAAAATTGGCACCAAATATCCCAAACGTAAGGGTCAAAAACCTATTTTATCCCCCTTTGCTGTGTTTTCCCCTTCTGTCCACTTTCCTGGGTGTTGGGGGAGCTCACTGACAACAGTCACAAATCCAGCGACCTGATGGAATGGCACCAAGGCCCACACAAAAGGTATGCTACCCTCTGTCACATACATCACAGAACAGCATTTCTTACGGAATGCATTTTTAGAAGGAATCTCCCTATGGGCTTTGCTGAGGAGCTAATTATATACCAGTTAGTCCAGTGTTCAAAACAACTGACTTATCAGAGAGAAGCTGTTTTTTAAACAGCTGTTACCTAGGATAGATGAAACAATATATTCAAGAATATAATTTTATTTTGTAAATGAGTACTCATTTTTTCATCTATCTATAAGTTCATATTCTTCTTAAATCAAGTGTTCTCCAGCAAACTCACGAGATTCATATTTCTTAAAGCAAGGATTTATCCCAATTGATCTTCCCTGGAAAGTCAATAATTTAGAACTCAGAGCTGTCTGCATAGCATGAAGTCTACTAAAGTGCACAGTGTTGGTTATTTGAAAGAAGAAATCAGAGAGTAAGCTAGTCTTTATACCAAATGACTGATGATAAAGGTGCATATGAGCAAACATAGTTGAAATTAAAGAATTATTTGAAATATTCTGGTACCATAGAGCACACATATGTACATGTTTCTTGAAGCATCATTTTTATTTCAACCATATAGTGGGAAGAATATATTCCTCATTGTAAGTCACCAGTTGAGTGAGATCTACTTTCAAGACTCTTTTTCTTGTTCATCAGTAGTCATTTGGTCTGAAATCTTGACCATGACTGCCATATTGTTCCGATGACCTGGATGTAAACTTAGCATATATCTAAGAATTTCTTGTTGGTTTCTCGTGTGAGAAGAGACATGTACTCACATTACCAAGGCCACATGAGGATTTATTTAAGAAAGTTCCCAGGTGAGTACAGAAGTAGAGAAGCAGGACAGGAGGAGAGAGCGACTAAAACATGGCGTCTCTTTTTAAGAGAAGGGGTGTGCATGGGTTTACGTAGTCACTTTTAGGGCATGCCTCCATATGCTTCTAGGGAGGTGCTTCTGTACACAGTGCTGCACAGGTTTATGCAGCCATGCCCAGGAGCATGCCTCCATACAAGGTGCATCCCTTCAGAGCCATATTGGCTCAACCATGTGGAGTTGCAGGAATACTTACACTTCTTTCTAAGTTAAAGTGTAGTATAGGCATGTCCCAGGAGCTTGAGACAAATTTAGAACCTTCCAGCCCATGGTTTTTAGAGGAAGAATTTGTCTTTTAACAATATTCCCAGTTATTCAATATGTAGATCTCTTGTTGGTTGTTTTTTACCCTTTGGCACTTTGGGGGACCTACTACTCAATTCCCAAATAAATTTAGAGGGTTATTCTTTCTTATGAATGCCCAGATTTAGTTTGGCTTATTTTGCCAGCTTTTTTTTTAAACTTAAATAATCCCATCTATATTTTGCTCTGGGCTTCTACCTTTTTATATTTCTGAATATCTTTTCTTTCCTTCATAGTCCATGTCTGGCTGGGTAACTGGCCCTTTCTTTTCTTACTTCTTGAACCTTGCATCCCAAATTTCTCCTCCAATTTATTCTCTCTGCCTGCCAGTCCTGCCTGTCCTTTCTCCTGTCTATCTATTGTGCATTCAGCTTTTTAGTAGACTAATCTGGTGTTTTAGACAAACAAAGCAACACAGCTTCACAGACTTAAACAAATGCAACATAAAAGAATGCAGTACATCTTTGCATCCTTAAAGAAATGTTCCACAGCATAAGCAAATGTAACAAATACATCCCCTGTCAATATTCCACATTCTTTTGGAATACAACATAGCATTTAGCTCAGGACACAGTATTAGTGTGAATTCTTTGAGGATGTTGCCTGGTTTCTTTTGAGTTTTTTAACTTCTTTTTCTTATACCTAGTTTTAATGTGAAGAAGGAGGCCTTTGGTGACAGCCTTTCAAAGACTCTGTCCTCAGACAAACCACAGGCATATTAAATGGAAGATGTATGTCATGTCTAGCAGCTGAAGATTTGTATGGCTCCATCCATGGCCTGCTGTGCACACACACCTTCTCCCTTGCAATCTAAGTTGATGAGAGAACTTTTAAAAATTGGCACTCTCAGCCCACAGTGAGAGCTGGTGTGAGTTCATGATTGGGAGATAGTTTGATGTATAATTCATCCCCAAACAAGCATCTCAGTCTCCTCTAAGCTCCTATGCTATATTGCTTATTGTTCTATCAGCAGTGTTCATTTCATTCTGCCTTTTGTTATATTTATTGTATTCTCTCCTCTCCAACTGGCCCCCAAAATCCATATTTATTTTTCTTTCTCACGACATCAACGAGGCCTTACATATTTCACTATATAATAAATTCATATGTTAGAAAACCACTATCTACAAATCTGCAGACTGCCAATCTCTCTTTACAATTAGATTTGTTGTCATGGAGATACCAATGATGATAACTATAGATTATAAATGAAAACTGAACAACGAGTTTTGCTTATCGACCAGTAGAATGCTAAGGTTCTATTGCCATAACCCTTCTTACAGCAGATGGACTATAACACTCTAAAATTTGATGTAGTAGCATTCATTAAAATGTGGAAATGAACCAGATGGCAAAGAATGTGCTGGGGTGAGTGAGCTTAAAGGTGGCAGAATAGCATTTCTCTTTTCAAATGTTATGACCTTTCAAAGACTGTTTCTCATGCCTTGCTTTACTATTTACATCATACACAAATGATGACAAGGCTGGGCAGCCTTCTGGACCTTAATTCTGGCTCTGTCAATCAGTAGCATTCAAATAGTTGTGTGTCTCAAATCCACTTTGTCAAAATCCTTTAAAAATAATGATGGAGACAGAGCACTTCCTGATACATAGATAATATACACATTTGATATTGTCATAGTTTTTAATAAAAAGAATAATCCCAGTGTGATGCTATATGCCTGTAATCTTAGTACTTAAGAAGCTGAAACAGAAGGATCTCTAGTTGGATGCTGACCTTGATGCTACAGTGAGGCAGATTTTATCTCTTTGTCTCCCAAAATTGACTTTGTCTGTGTTTTATTCTCTCTCAGAAAAGAATAAGGGGGCTAGAGAGATGGCTTAGTATCGACTGCTCCTCCAGAGGACAGATTTGATTCTCAGCACCCAAATGGTGGCTCACAATCATGTATAACTTCAGTTCTAGGGGATCTGGTGCCCTCTTCTGGCTTCCAAGGGCACTGCATGCTTACTGGTGCATAGACTTTCTTGCAGATAAAAGAGCCATATATGTAAAAACAAGAAGCTGGCATCTAGTAAATACCTGCATATTTGGATACTTTATATTATGTCTTTCTAAAACACTGGCAGATAATCTATATTAATTAGACAAAACTTTGAGTAATGAAATGACTGAGTGCTATCCCTTATAGAGCTGCATTGTTTCATGTGGCTGTGAATTCCAGCAGACTTTGTGTTGGTGTGTTGTTCTTGTTCTTGATGATCATCTGTTGGCTTATAGGCTAGGCAGACTGTAAGGTGAATTCTGTGAGCTCTCACCTCCTGGTATGGAAATCATGAGTTTGTGCATTACCCATGTCTTATGCTACCTGTCTAGCCTTTGGATGAAATACAGCCCAGTCAATATCTTGATGATAATAGATTGTGAAACACTCTGTAGGAGACTCATGCAATTCACACCCAGACCCCCTGATCTTTGATTTTGATTTTGTGTGTGTGTGTGTGTGTGTGTGTGTGTGTGTGTTGGAAATGCTCTCTGTATGCTGTAAATAAAGGAGTGGTTTGGCCTATGTAGAGCACCATAGAAATGGGTGGAGAATCAGAGGGCAGGCAGGTAGGAGAAGGCAGGAGTTAGTCAGTCTCCATCCGACCCCCGAAGAAGACAGACATGTAAGAGATACAGGTGAGCTGCGGGCCACGTGGCAGACAGATTAATGGAAATGGGTTGAATTAAGATGAAAGAGCTAGCTAGTAATGTGTTTAAGATATGGACCAAACAGTATAAAGTATGTAAGTGTCTGACTCATTTCTTTGGGGGACAAAAGCCGCCGCGGACCACGTTCCAAACCTCCGGGGCCCTGTTCCTTTTACAACATGTGTGTGTAAGTCTCTGTGTTCATTACACATCCATAAAAACTGCTGGGAAGAGTAAGTGGCATGTGAGAAGGGCTCTTGTGTCATCGTGGCCCAGCAGTCCAAGACCTTTGCTAGCTCAATACGAAATGCCAACTTTCTTTTGTGATTGTTGGGGAATTGTACAGAGGACTAGAAGGAGTTAATTCAAAGTATTTGCAAACTCAATTCCAGCTCTATCTTACAATAAGAAATCAGTTTGGCATTGTGTTGCAGCTAAATTAGTTTTGTTTTGGTTTTTGAAGTCAAAACACTTTTCAGTCCTCCTGTGTTTTAATAAATAGAAATTGCTTTTTACAGTAGTTCCCGATATTCACAAGAACCAAGCAGATACTGTGGAGAATACTTACAACCATCCTTAAGCACACACATGCATGCATGCATGCACATGCCCACAATTTTTCATTATTAAAATGCAGTATTAATGTAGTATATTTGTTTTCATTAGTCAATATTGGTCACTATTATTAATGACTTATTAAGTTTCTATTACTACATGTCATGCATACATTTCACTGCCCTAAAACTCTTTTCCTTATCTGCTTATTCATCTTCCATGTTTACAGGATCTTATTGTCTTCACACTATTACCTTTCCAAAAATACCACAGAGTTGGCATAATATGTATTTGTTTTCAACTGGTATTATCCATTGAACAATATTCCTGTAGCTTTCTTCTTTTTATTATCTGACTTCAATTTTTATTTCTATTGCTGAATAATATTCCACTATAAAGACACCCCACAGATGACTTCTCTGTTCACTTATTCAAAGGCATCTTGGATGCTGTCTGCTTGGAAAATTATTTTAGAAAAGTTGCTGTCACCATTTATGTGCAGGCTTCTTTGTGAATGTGAAATTTCAGTTTCATTGCGTAAACACATAGGGACTTGGCTGTTACATGAGATGGTCAAAGTGTACTTAGTTTTATAAGAGGTCCTGCACTATTTGCACCACCCCAGACACCAATTGAGCATGCCTGCTGCTCTGGATCCTTGCTATGCAACATTTAATGCCTAAAAATTCTATTAGGGGTGGAGTCTTAGTTTTTATTGCTTTGAAGAGACACCATAACTAGGACAACTCTTACTTAAAAAAAGAAAACATTTAATTGGGGCTTACTTACAGTTTCAGAGGTTTAATCCATTATGCTCATGATGGGGAGCATGGTGACACACAGGCATCTGAGAGTTCTAAGTCCAGATCCAAAGGCAGCAGGAAAAGAGAAAGCCAGTGGGCCTGACTTGGGCTTCTGAAACCCTAAATCATGTTCCAAGTAAAGTACTTCCTCCAACAAGGCCACACCTCCTAATCTCTCTTAAATAGTGCCACTCCATTATGACCATAGGGCCACTCCATTATGACCATAGGGCCACTCCATTATGACCAAGTATTCAAATATGTGAGCCTCTGCGGGTCATTCCTATTCAAACCACAACATTGGTGGCACCTCATTATCATCCCTTCCCTTTCTCTGGTAATTATGACGTGGATATCTTTGCATAAGCAAAATTTCTATATGTATATCCTCAGATCTCATGCTGATTTTTGTATTTCTTAAAGTTAAGAGTTCTTTTGTTATTTTTTTTATTAGGTATATCTTTTGCAAATTGTTTTGCTCTGGTTTGTAGTTTGTCTTTTTATTCTCTAGATAATGTATTTTGTAGAGTAAACATTTAAACTTTGATTAAGAAGTGATGTCTATTGCAAGGTCCTAAGTGGTCTGAGACAAACCACTTCAGTAGTGGAGGTTCCTGGACTTGATTCTGGGAGAAGAATGTCATCGTGTCATTTTCCTTACTTGTTCCCATTGGTGAGTTTCATGAATCCACATTGGATTTTTATGCACACAGAAGAACAAAAGCTTTTGCTGAAGCTGACTGTTGAAGCTCAGCAATGACAATAAATCCCCAGTGGACAAATACATGTGACAGACAGCTCATGTTGTGCCCCCTGCAGGGTTTCCCTCAGTCATTCAACTGTACTGTGATCACATGAAGTAAAACCATAGATCATTTCATTTGTGTTTCTAGGTCTGAATCATATGTCTCCCAAAGAATTAAGGAACCTGTCAGAGCCTTTAAAAAAAAAAAACCTACAAGTACAAAGAAATTGTAGCACCAAAATATAGCAATTGGTTGAGAGTTGGATTTAAGGGTTTTGTAGCTGGTTTTTAAATGAGATTCTCAGTTGATTCCTGTTCACCACTTACCCACATAATTATGTTGACCACCACATAGCTTACTTCACCAGCAAAGCTGTTCTTCATGCTTTGGCTCTAACCTCCCTTCCCAGCATCACTGACTCCATTTCTGCTATTCTCTCACATTTATTTGATGATACTCAGAGTTCTCAAGGATGCTTTGTATCTTTATGTTCATTGCTTGAAATGCCCTCCCCGACAACCTTTCTTTATAAGAAATTCCAGATAGTTCTTCAGTGACCACTCAAGACTTAAGTAGATGCCCATGTACAGACCTTCCGCCCAAATCTGTCACAGCTCCAATGACTTTCTTGGTGGTTGTTGACCTGTTGATCCATTTCTTAGACAGGAAGATGCTGAGTGGAAGGTACTCCCTCCCAGCTTTTTCACCTTTGCCGCTCTGGCATCTTGTATGATGCTTGGCACTTAGGAGCTTTTCAGGAAATGCATGTTAGAATGTTACAAAGAATTGAATTGTCTCCTGGAATCCATACCTACTGCTGGGGAAAACATCTGGTTATGCTACTGGCTCAGGAAGCCTTCATGAATGCCAATCACAGCAG
The DNA here is from genome assembly GCA_004025045.1 of Sigmodon hispidus. Taxonomy (NCBI): domain Eukaryota; kingdom Metazoa; phylum Chordata; class Mammalia; order Rodentia; family Cricetidae; genus Sigmodon; species Sigmodon hispidus. Next base: position 36,651 of record PVIH01001317.1, read on the forward strand.
AAGCAAAATCCTTTCCAATGATTTCTGCTTTTTGTATAATTGGAGAAAGGAGGATGGATTGTTTTTCTCTCCCTGCCAGTTGTTCAACAGATGCTGGTCAGGTTGCATATGGATGCCAAGTTACATGCAAGGCATACCAGCCGTTTAATGTTGGATAATCTTAAAAGAAAAAGAAGAAACTGCCAATGATGACCTTTCTCTAGGGACCTTTCCATTTCTTGGTGACATGTTGCTATGCAGTAAAAATAAATAAATAAATCCTCTTTGGGGAAAAAAGTAACTAGGGGAGAAGATTCTTTCTTGATAGATCCTTTCATTTCTAATAAACATTCTTCTAAGCACAACTTTAACCATATGCTCTGCAGAAACTCTGGCGATATGCATGGATCCAATTCTGGCTATCTCACAGCATGGTGCTTGGGTCATATTGATATTAGCTAACTCAATAGATATTTATTGAGTTATCAAATCCATGTCTTTATTGATCCCACAGGTATATATTAATATATATTAATACATATACTTAATGGATTTGGTAGCTCTTTATTGAGCCAGCAAAGATGCAAATAGATGAGCTATGACTCTAGAAGAGTTTCACATCCCTTCCTAAATAAGTGAAGTAGTGTTATTATAATGTTTAATGATAACGCTAAATTGACAAAATTTAAAATCACTAGGGTGATGGGCTTCTGGACTTGCCTGCTTGAGATTATCTTGTTTGTGTTAAATGTGTGGGGAGACCTCCCCACTCTGAGTGGCACCATTCCCTAGGCTGAGGAAAGAGCTAAGCGCTTGTATTCATGCATTCGTTGCTTTCTTCTGATGATGGATTTATGATTTAACATGATCAATTGCTTCATGTTGTTACTACTGTGACTCTCCACCTTTGTTGTTGTTTGTGATTTTAATCACAGGAAAAGAAACCAAAACATCTATGTTTAGTTTCCCTATCCATTCAAAACTTTTTGCAGTGCCCAGATGGTTAGATTAAGAAAAAGTTGAATAGTTTTGATTGTCCAGCTATGTATTGTTGATTAGCTTTCATCTCTGATAATGAGGGTTTGTCATCAAGGGTCAAGGGTCAGTGAATGGCTTTACTCATTCGTTCACTCTGTCATTTCATATCTTGTCACAGAAGATTGACACATGGTAACTATCTATAGATACACATCATTTAGTAATATGAAAAATAATAGAAATTATGAAAAATGTCAAAAGCCAGCAGAGAAATAAGTTGGATTGAAAGAAGAAAAAATAGTCCGAGTGAACCCTGCTGGCCCTTCTGTCAGTCTGATCCAAATTCATTCCTGACCCTTTTCTGTCTTGCTATTTACTCATTTACTTACCTACTCATTCATTACACAAACATGCATGGATCATAGCTATGTTATTGTACATACCTTACTAGATACTGGAGATTAACAGTGAGCTAAACTATGATTTTCCAGGTAGCAAAAAAAGATGCTATATTGACAAATAAAAAAAAAATCATAGTTGTGCTAAGAGAGGAACAGAAAGGGCCAAGTTAGGGACACATTTCTCTTGGATCTTCAGTGTGTTGTCTGCTGTGTTGTGCCTAATATGTCCTTAAAAATCATCAGCAACTTATTAGAGAAAGCTCTAGTCATAGCACCAAAGTATTCCATTTTATCTGTGCTGTGCCTGTCCAACTGTGTTCTCTGAAGGTTTGTTTGATGGCCTGGTTGTAAATGAATAACTCTTTAATATGTCTTTAAAAACGTTTAATCCTGAGCACATAGCACTGAGGTTGATAGAAGTCACTTACGTCTGGGCAGTGCAGAGACAGTACACTGGGTAAAGAGTAGTTGCTCTCCAATTTGAAGTGGATATTTGCTAAGTTTGGGACTTTTAAATAGTCAAAGCTACTCTGTCACTCACCACAGCATGAGTCACTTCTGATGGCATAATACAAATATAGATAGGTAATATCACCTTAAGAATTAGTTGTCTCTAAACACGGATCATGAATGAGTAGGGGGAAAGTGACAAGGACCTTTTAATAATGGCCACAGTAAAGATACACGTATTATTACTCCTTTTGCCATTCTAAGTTATAAAGAAACTTGTTCTAAATATTTCTCTAAATCTAAAAAAATAAATAAATCTAAATATGCATTGTATATACCTTGTCTACTTCATCCATTCTTTTTTACTTCAGTGACAACTGTCTTCAACTTTTCTAGTTGGTTTATTTTAGTGTGGTATTTATATTTGTGCCTCTAAACTTTTGAATTGATATTTTTAATTTTAATCCCTTTTATATTAACTTCTCACTTTGGAAAACTAGTGAAAAAAAATAGCTTTTTCTGATTTCTTCCAGTAGGCATATACACTCCTATCATCTCCCTAGTGGAGCTATGCTATTCATTTTCTTTCCAAACAAGGAGGGGTTTATTTAACTCATAGATCAGGAGGTTGAGGAGTCTAAGAGTACAGCTCTGGCATCTGTTGATGCCTTCTTGCTGCATGAAGTTGTGCTTTTCTTAGACCAATATGCAAATCTGCGTATGTATGACTAAATAAATGATGTTTGGAAGAAAGTTTTGTAGCAAATTATAGCTGTTACTGTGAAGCATTTCTTATAGAGAATCATCTTGCTTTGTTATATGCTAATTTTTATATATGGGTAAGGTCTTTAACCTCTTTATAGTTATTTTTACTCTAGTATAGAATTCAGCTTCATCAGGTATTCCCTCAATTTTTTTCTTTTTACTTTTAGACTTATTTATTTTATTTTATGTGTATGAATATTTTGCCTGCATGTAGGTATGTGCACCATGTATGTACCTGGAGCTTGTGGAGGTCAGATGAGGGGGTTGGATCCTATTGAACTTGAGTTACAGGTGAGCCACCATGTGAGTGCTAGGAACTGAACCTGGATTCTCTGTGCTCTGTGTTCATAGTGAACTCTCCAGTCCCCCAATTTGGCCTTGAAGATTTTTTTTTTGTCTTGAAACTTTCTGGAATACTTCCGTGTGAGCAAGAGACTCTTTAATTTGGCTAAAAACTATCATACTAACATATCATTTGTTATGTCAGTGAATTAATGTGTTTTCTGGTGGTAGATATTTTCTCCTGGATTTCACTTCAGGCAAGCACAAATAGGTAAGTAACTTAACATGACCAAAGTTGTCTTTTGTAGCATAAAGTTCACTTTGTATCTGATGACTCTGGGCTACTCTGGAAGACTAGTGGAATTATGTTTCTCTTGTTTCCCGTTTTTGTAAATAATTGTCATGACTACTGATTTAATAAAAAGCTGATTGGCCAGAGGCAGACAGGAAGTGTGGGCAGGCAGAGATGCCAGGAGATGCCAGGAGATACAGAGGAAAGAAGTTGAAATGCTGCTGAGAAAAGGTACCGTGCCACATGGCCTAACAGGTTATGAATCATGGGTTGAATTAAGATGAAGGAGTTAGCAAGTTATATGCCTGGGCGCTAGGTCAATCAGTGTAAATTCAATGTAAGCATTTTCGTGTTTCTGTGGGACTGCGGGTCCATGGATCCAGGCCACAGGGCCAGGCCGGCTAGTCCAGACCAGAAACCTCATACAATAGAAAACAGTGTTTCTAGATCAGCACCCCGGGGTGACCTTCAGCTTGGTGTCATCACACTGACGTGCATTTCATAGTGCAGAAGCCAGAGAGAAGAACATGGAGAATGGTATACTTACTTTGTTTTGATACATCCTCAAAGTACATAAGCTATATCACTGGCCAGATCAGATCCCACAGTCATGCCTGTATGAAAGTAGATGGAACAATGCATGTGTGGAAAGAGAAGACAAATAAGAGGATTAACTGGGTAGGAGTCCTGTTTCTACAAGCCTGATCTGGATGTGCTGTGGTGATTGGTTTTGTGAGGCAACCTAGAAGCACCTCAGCTATGGTTTGTGCTGATCTGAGGGTTTCTAACATCTCAAGGGCAGAAACTTTTGGAACTCAGTCAGAGTTCATAATATTTACTCCTGGAAGGGCAGGAAGGTTGCTCCTGTAGAGGATCTTTGACTAACATTTGGTAGGCACTACAGGGTCATTGCTTCATGCTTGTTTTCCCTGGGTGGATATCCTGCAAAAGCCTCCACCCCTTCCGTGGATTTGCTTTGCTGCCACTGTTGTTTTCCAGGTAATGCCTTCTCCTCGTAAAGGTTTTTGCTTTAATTTTTGTTATTTAATTAAATTTTTTAATGTGTATAAATGCTTTGCTTGCATGTATATGCATGTACTACATGCATGCCTAGTTCCTATGGATAATTATGGGCCAATATGTGGGTTCTTCACAATAGCTACAAGTCTTAAGCTCAACTAGCTTCCTAACTCACTGATAACACCTCTTTCAAGTAAATAGCGTACATTCTCGACTACAATGGGTTAAAACACCTTGTCATCTACTTTCTTGGCTTTGCACCTTGTCACACTTGGGAATGTGTATGTGATGAGACTGGCAAAGGGACAGGGGAAGGTAATTCTTTTGTGATATCGGGACATGAAGCTATCATTATTTTGCTATAACAATTGATATGAGTTTGGCTTTCAAAGGAGTTCAGAGTTTGTTGCCCTCTGTCCCAAATCCTGAAAGCATTGGCTTTCCATTCTCCTGCTGTCGAGAAGTTAAAAAACAAACAAACAAAACAAAACAAAAGCTATTTCTGACTTTGCTTGGTAAGAAACCTTTTGGAGTCACCTCTTTGCTTCCAGATGAAATGCATGAGTCTGTATTTTTGTGGGTCTGCAGTCTGTTGCACTGGCATGCAATCTTGTTGACTTTTGTGTCTTTGAAAGACAGAAAACATTTTACATTAATTCTTTTTGTATGGTATCTACTATAGTCCAGATATAGTAAGGTCACTGAGAAGATGTTTTAAATTTATTTAGCATAATTAATAATGGGGTTTATTTTAATATTTTTATATACATACATATTTATCTTCATCTCTAACTTGTATATTTCCTAAGAGTCTAAGATCTACTCTAGGTAAAAGTAATGGTACCTGCTTTCTGCTACATGGGTTCTTAATATGCATTTGTCCATGAATGATACTATTCTTATTACAGGTTCTCACTTAGCCACTGTGTGCTGTGTTCTACTCTAGGGAATCTCTGCGTGAACTTCCCTGCAGAATGGGAGCCAGTGACTATTTTGCTTAGAATAATGGGGGGGGTGTTGAGCTTTTTCCTAGTTTACCAGATTTTCATCAATAATTATTTCAGAAGATTTTGTTTTATCACTGTCTGAGGTTTGAGACAATTCTTTGATGAAAATTTGCTTAGTTCCCAGGTTCCACTACTGCTATCTGAAGATCTGATTTTGAAACTTTGTGCTGATTTGACCATTGACCCATTGGATTTCATATGAACATTTTGAGTATTGCCATAATCTTGGTAGCCTCAATTCCCACCCATGTGTCACTTAAACCCTCTAAGTTAAGACAAACAAAAAATGTCTCCAGATCGTAACATTATCTCCAGGTGAGCAAAATTGTCCTCTAGTCAAAACTCACTGTATTATGTTATATTGTAGGAATCAGAAAAAAAAATAAGCTCAAACATTTTCTGTTATAGGTCACCTAGTATTTGTTTCAGCATTGTGTAACATACTGTCTGTACTGTGGCTATTCAGGTCTGCTGTTGAACCATGTACACAATGAACAGGGCTGTATTCCAATAAAACTTTATTTACAAAAACAGGCAGAAGACAGAATTTCCTACTAATCCAGGCTGTAATTTTCCAATCACCAATATTTACAGAGATCAGCGATCTTAGAGAAAGCTGAGCACAAGTTTTTTACTAGCTGTATGAGCTCAGTGAAACTTAACTGCGAACAATATCTAATATTGGGGTCCTATGGTACCTTAAATATGAGACCCTAACACCTTTTCTGGAATTTGCCAACATTCACAAGGTAGTGTTACTGCGAGGCACATTTCAGGGAATGAGAAATAGATAATGCACATCACTTTATGTGTTTGGTTTGATCAGTACTTGGCACAGTGTCTTTGCTGATTGGATATTTGGTAAGATATTTACTTGGTACATTTTGTTATGCTCAGTGCAACTTTATCTCATCTTGGTATCAGCATCAAACACAGTTTTAAAGAAATTGTAAGAAGAAATATTTTGATAAGACATTTAAGAACCATCTTTGTGTCTCTCCCCTATCCCTCTTCCCTCCCTCTCTTTCTCTCTCTTCCTCTCCCCCACCCCCAATAAACCCAACATGGCTCCTTGAAAAAATAATCTTTGCTTCCAACATTGACAGCTTTTTTGCCTGATAAAATCTCGTTCTAGTTGCTCCACATCTATATAAGAAATGTTTTGTACTTTTCCATTGCTCCCAAAAGGGCTGAAATTGCATATATGCTATTAGAAGCACCAAAAAATAATGACATAATTTTGTAGCATTAGAACAGATTATCTTCTAGCAAATTAAAACAAAATCCTATCTGCTTATTGTTACTACATAAATTACAAACTCTGACCTTTCGTTTAGGGTCTAACAATCTACTGCAAGTGTTTGTGGGACTTTTTCCTTAGTAAAATGAATTTTTGGACTCCAACTCTTCAGAATAATTCAGCTTTTTGAGGTAATTTAGCACTTTGCTTACTAGAGGCAAACTGAATGAGTGAAAAATTAATAGATCTGTATCAAGGTTTAATGGATGTTGGAATTCCAAGACAATCACTATATGTTAGGTATTTTAGTTTGTTATTTTTAGTTGTATATATACATATATTTTCATATGTCTGTGTATGTGTTTGCATGTAGGTATACACATGTAAATGCAGGTACATGCAGAGGTCTGAGGTCTCTTGGAACTAGATTTACAGATCACTGTGAGTCACTTGAAATGGATGCTAGCAATTGAACCGAAGTCCAAAGCAGCACATTCTCTTAAACTCTGAGACATTTATTTAGCCAGGCATATTTGTTTTTATATGTCATGTTCTGTCCAGTGGAGATGTGTTATCTGGCAAACAGAATACTGTCAAGTCCTACAAGTGAAGAGTGGATTTATCTGGAAACACTTTTGAGAAGAAACCTGGCAGTTGTTGTAAAGAGTGTTAAGGAGGCTCTGAGCTTGCTTGAGAGCAAATCAAAAAAAAAAAAAAGATTCGATGCTTCAAATAGTTCTAATATTTGGAATTTCCTCAAGGTGGAAGAAACTTTTGATATTGACCATTAAGTTCATGACTTTCTTGTGTTCTGTAGAAGAATGGAAGAATAGGGAACACTAGGTAGGAGAAACAAAAGATCTGCAAAAAAATTGGGGTTAGTGGGTCAGTGGGGAGGGTACAAGCAGCTGTCCAAACACCAATCCCCGAAACATGTGTCTTAGTCCATTCTCTGGTACCTTACAGAGAAAAGGATTCTTTTTTTTTTTTAAACTTTATTTATTTATTTATTTATTTGCCTTGGTGTTTGCCTGGAACTGGAACTACAGACAGTTGTTAGCTACCATGTGGGTGCTGGGAATCGAACCCGGGTCCTCTGGAAGAGCAGACGGTGCTCTTAACCGCTGAGCCATCTCTCCAGCCCCTGAGAAAAGGGTTCTTAATTAAAACATAGTTACATCAGTTTCCCTTTTCCTCCCTCCAACAATGCTCCCCCTCCCACTCCCTCTCAAATTAACAACCTCTTATTCTTTAAATACTTTCATTGCACACACACACACACACACACACAGACAGACAGACAGACAGAGAGAGAGAGAGAGAGAGAGAGAGAGAGAGAGAGAGAGAGAGACCTGATGAGTTCTTTTAGCATTGATTAGAATTATATATTTTAGAGCTGACCACTTGATACTGGAAAATCAGTTCGGTGGCTCATCCCTGGGGAAGACTAATTGCTCCACTCCCAGTGGTCATTAATTACTTGTAGCTCTTTACTTAGAGTTGGGGCACAATGAGATTCACCACCTACTTTGTCATACCAAGAGATATCATTGTTCTCGTCTTTGTTCGGCAGCCATGTTGTTAAGATTTCGTGGGTATGATTTCCCTGTAATATCTAGAAGTGATAACCTCCTAGCGCTATTCTGATTCTCGGCAGTCTTCCTCTGATTTTATCTATTTTGTCCCTTGCGCCTTAGGTAAGGAGTTTAGTTGTAGATATATCAGCAACCCACACTTGTGCAATGCATTTTGAACAGCTGTTACTTTCTTCAGCGGTCTCCATCTTCAAAAAGAAGCTTCTTTGATGTGGGAGGAGAGCTATACTTACCTGTGGGTACAAGGATGAGTATTTAGAACACATTAGGTATTGTTCCGATTTAGGAAGGTGGTGGTCATATGTTCTCTAAGTTTATGACTTTGACTTTACCATCCCCGGGCTGTTGACTGGGTTTATAGAAGTAGGCATGAATTTACCTCATTTTGAGAGGGCCCAAAGTACAATCAAAGAGCTGTTGGTTACTTCTTCTATGTAAATGCCACTCTTGTTTCTTTAGGGATATCTTACTGTGCTAGTCACTGTTGCTCATAGGTATTAGAGCTGGCTAAGACTGACAGCTGCTTTCCTCTGTTGGCAGCTTACATAGTATCTTCCAGTACTATGAAAGCTAGTCTCTCATGACCTGTGTGTGGGGTGTGATACCTTTAACAAAAGGAACATACCTTAACTTCTGAACAGGAGAGAAATTTGTTTAAGTCCTGGAGGGCAGAGCAATTTTAAACTATAATGTCTATTAAAGCCTTTGTCCTTTATCATACCATGGTGCAGATCAGAGGAGCAAATAAGCATCTTCTCTTCCCTTCTTCCCCCCCTCCTTCCCTTCTTTTTCTTTTACTCTAATTTTTCTTCAGTGACAATGTTCTCCTGATCATCTTATGGGGGAACAGGCTGGAGTTGGCAATAATATGAGTCCTTTGATGGAGCAGAAACAATTTACTTTTGTATTCCAAAGAGGTTGTAAGGATATTTAACTTTCAGCCCATACTACCCTTAAGTATTGTGTATGTGTGTGTGTGTGTGCGCGTGCGCACGTGCACATGCGCACACACGTGCGATTGTGTAGCTTAAGACTCTATTCTGCTCAGTAGAATGATTACTTCTGCTTGGAATGTGTTAGCAGACATGCAATGCTCAAAAGATGAACCAGTAGACACAGTTGGTTATACTGGGAAATCCCTGGAGCTCTCACCCCACCCCAGGGCTGTGAGCTGATCATAGTTGATGGACTCTGTAAGAATTTCCCTTTAAGAGAAGCTGCCTCTGAGGGTAGCCTGTGCCCCAGGTCAGTGCTGGAGTACCATGTTTTGGTGAAGACAACTTTAGATCCAGAAGCCTCTGTTGCAGCAGAACAGAAAAAGATCATTTCTTCCTTAATGTGGTTATTCCTCATTCTGCACAGGTGTTATTCCTAAGAGCCCTCACTAGTAAACATGCGCTGTGCAGATTTCAAGTTTTCACAATATTTTTCCTGTCGAATCGACCTATGGGGAGTTAACAACAGAAGCTGTTTTAAGTAGGATTCAAATGTGGGATTTGGGCACCCACAGCAATAGCAATACATTTGCAAAGTTTAGCGGAAATACAAATCACAAGGAGTATGGTATATATCAGTGATTCTCAACCTGTGGGTAGAAACCACTTCCGGGTGGGGGGGTGTGGATTACAGTTTCAAAGGGATAATCTAAGGCCACTGGAAAACAGATAATTACATTATGATCTATACCTGTAGCAAAATTGCAGTTATGAAGTAACAATGAAAATAATTTTGTCATTGGGTGATTCATCACAACATCAGAAACTGTATTAATGAGCTACGACATTAGGAAGATTGAGAACCATTGGTATGTACTATTGTTAGGGTCACTCATACATAGAAGGATAGCAAAAGGTAAAATAAGATTAATCAGAAATGACCCCTTGAGGGGATTTTGTTTTAGATTGGAGCCCCATGATAAGGTATATGTCTTGATAGGAAAAGACTGATAATTTGGATGTAGTTGGCTTGCCTTTCTTTCCCATAGGTCTTTAGCACTAGTCAGTGCTGGGAGGTCCAATCCACGCTATTACATAAAACCCTTGGAGCAACTTTATAGAAGATATGTTAGTAGCCACATGGCAGTAGACTTTGTTGGTCTTATAAGCCAGGAAACCTGGTAACCTGGACTAGTGATAAAATAAACATTTGAAGGCCAAAATGTGTTAATAGGTGAGAAATAATACTCTGTATAGAAGAGGAAGTCTCTTAAATCACAGCTAGTGATTCTTTAGAGAAATTTTTAATTGCATAAACCTAGTATTCATATTGATGAACTTTTCCTCAGTGCGGCAAAATATCCTCAAAAGGAGGGAATTCTAATAAGCAGAAAGATTGAGAACCTTGTGGGCAGAATCACTGAACAGCTTGGAATATTTGACTCTGATGACCCAGAAAGGCAAAACGACTTTTACACAATAAAGTCAGGCAAAGATTTGCTTGGCTCCAGCTGATTCACTAGTGTGAGCCTTGGTGCACCCCCTTAGCAGTCTTAATGGTACTTCAACAAAAGCCTGGATATGCGGACATCATACCATTAACCAGGATCTCGATCCTTTAGATGGGGGAGAACTATGGAGATGTTACTAGGGAAGTTGTCAGGTTCAATGGGGGGGGGGGAGGCAGAGCAGGATGAAAGGAAGGTATCAGAATAGGAGCAAAGGAGGAAGGAGAACCAGTTACAGCAAGATTTAGCCTTAGTGGAAAGTTAAAGGACCAGATGGGAAGAACACTGAGCTGTGGCATCCAGAGCACTCTTAAGGACCAAAGACTCAAGCTGCTACTAAAGGCCCACTACTACATCTCTCTGCAGAAAAGTCCACAGCTTGAAGAAACTTTGTTCGGGCTTCTAGTTGTTCCATGATGGTGGCCTGTGTCTATCACGTGGTTCAGCTGAGAGGCCAGAGTTCTGAACCTTGCCCTGGGTAAAGAACTCTTTCTGTTCCAGAACTCATCATAGAATTGGCTGAGGCCTCTCCTGCAGATGGTTCACAGATTCCGGGATTTCCTGTAACCTGGCCCTGGACTGGACTCACATCCCTCACTCATCAGTCTAATTGTAGAGTCTGTTTCCTAGGGAATCCAACTAAGATAGCTACTTAAAAATAATTTTTACATATTTGAAAGCTACCAAGCCATTGTAAGTATATGAATAATAGTTCCCCCTATCCTTAAGTGAGTGTGAGTGACTAATATTATCGAGTTATGACTAAAGGGAAATCTGAAATAAAATAAAACATAGTTCCATATACCATTAAGATGATATGCTAGTCTCACTGAAAGCCCTTTATTAAATCACAAATAAAGGAGAATATAATTTTAATATAATATTTCATTATATTTTGAAAATTTTATACAATGTGTTTTGATCGTGTCCACCCCCTTTCCCCTTGGCTCCTCCCAGATCCACTCTCCCCTTCCCACCCTTCCACCTTCATGCCCTCTTTATTTTTAATAACCTGCAATTATTAAGACTGGAAACCCTTTTCTTTTCCAAATAAATAAAAGCTGGCTATTACATGCTATTGAATTAGAAGACACGAAAATGAGCCTGCCTGTATCAGTCACATGGCCCAGTTTGATAATGAGGGTAAGTGATGAATCCAGGGATGCGTTACAGAGAAAGGAGTCCCAGGGAAGTGTTGATGGTAGATTATGAAGTCCCAAGGTACTCAGATCTTGAGCAGCACTGTTGCCACAAAACCATATGTCCTTATAGAAAAGTAACATCTACCACTGATCCCGCCACTTGGTGCCAGCTCATTCCCCTATCTATGCACCTGGGAAGACATACATGCAGCTTTGTCCAAATCTTCTCTTCTGGGTCTTTGCACCTAACTCCTGAGCCATCTCTCTAGCCCCGTGTGTGTGTGTGTGTGTGTGTGTGTGTGTGTGTGTGTGTGTGTGTATGTGTGTGTGTATGGTCAGATATGACTTTGTTATTCATGACTATTTATATGGACTCATTCAATTACCCAGCAACCTAACATTTCCTAAGAAGGTGAAGCAGCTACTATGAGAACAGAGCCTTTCTCATGACCCTCCCTCTGTCTCCTGCACCAGCCAAAGCCTTGCAATATGTAAGAGAAGAACCAAAGACCAGGTGCAGCACCTGTGTGTTTGGTTAGTGGGGTGACCTAGGTTAGAGAGAGATGTCCAGTTACAATTGATGGTTACCTGTGCTCACATGTGTGTATTTTCAAGGATTTAGAAAAAAATTAGCAAATAGGCCTTGCATATATTAAATACGGAGTCTAGATAAACATGAGGACACAGCCTTATTTGCAAATACTAAGGAACTCAGGTGGCTGAGGAAATTGGACACAATTGCCACGGAGCCTTGGGCATGTTCTAGATGTTGAATGCTTCTCTGATGACTACTTGTCTGTCTTTCTCCTAAAGGAGTGCAAAATGTGCAGAAATGCTTTTGGTTCATGTTTTTCTAATTGTTTGCAAGCTTACTGAATGGTAATTCACTGTATCTTATTTTGTGCTTGGAGATGCCCCGGCTTTATTCAAACATCATTTTGTACATTTTTCTTCACTTGGTACCTATTCCCTGGAATATGTGAAGCCTGCATTTTCCTCACTTCAGAGGCTGCTGGAAGAGTCTGTTTCCTAACGAGGCCTGTAAGGATGGAGAGTGGGCGGGATATGCGGAGAAACATGTTCCAGAATGCATTTCACCCACACAAACGAGATGGAAAGAAAAGCTCTCTACTCCACAAGCTGCTCACACAGCCCTGACTTTATCCTTCCCACCTCCTTACTTCATGTTTCACAACTGAGAAAACAGTGCAGAGTCTTTCTAGTGCAAATCAAGCAGAGGGCCAGGCTAATTTAAACTCATTGCTAGCATATGGCCCAGGGACCCCAGAGAAGAACACTGTCCAAGGACTATCTTCTTTTTTCAGTTTTGATATTTAGCATTCATCCCAAGTAAACAGGGTATAAAGAGAGTCCATTTAATATAGGTAGGTGACTTGCACTCAGAGGTTCTTTTGAGGGAGTTCTAGTGGGGGCCGTGTTTGTCTTTTTGGATATCAAGAGGAACAATGAATTCAGAGACTCCACCAGGATTACTGTTAGAAATGGATGGAAGCGGGGCTGGAGAGATGGCTCAGCGGTTAAGAGCGCCGTCTGCTCTTCCAGAGGACCCAGGTTTGATTCCCAGCACTCACATGGCAGCTAACAACTGTCTGTAGTTCCAGTTCCAGGCAAAACACCAAGGCAAATAAATAAATAAAGTTTAAAAAAAAATAAAAGAAATGGATGGAAGGAAGATTTCTCTGGTTCTTGAGATGCTCATTCTAGTGACTTACACTATGGGTCACTGGGGGCCTTTTAGGTCTATAATAATCCAGTTTTGATATTACTATAATTAATGCATGCATTTGATTGGCCCAAAGTGAACAGAAATGCTACACGGGGGAAGACAGTGTACAACCTCTCAGCTCTACAAAGAAGTCGGATATACCAGAACAATTAGTTCGAGAAACAGTGCAGGATAATCACAACCAGAGGGTGATGGGTGATTGGAGGAAGAGAGAGAGAGAGAGAGAGAGAGAGAGAGAGAGAGGTCGAAAGAAAGGGAAGGAGGGGGGTGAGAGAGAAAAGACAGGAGGCATGCATAGAGAGGGCAGAGAGACAGAGAGATACAGACACAGAGAGACACAGACTCAGAGAGATAATCAGTTCAGGATAATTAGAACCTGAGAAACAGCAATGAGCAAAGAGGAAAGTGAAGAGCAAAGGAGGAGAGGAAGAGGGGGAGAGCATTGGCTTTTCCTCTTTCTACTCATGAATAGGATTAGTCCTACTAGGTGGGATGATCTGGGGGAGCATACAAAAGCATCTACACGTAACATATTGCAAAACCCAACTTATAAATGGTCCAGGCAGACATGCTAGGTCAGATAGAGCTCCAATTGCATCTCACTTTCCCAGGGAGTTTTATGGGTAGGCACCCCAAAATTTCCTGATAACTATAGAACACTGAATATGCTGAAGAAACTGTTCTTGTGTCTTTTCTAATTAAGTGACAGTATTATATGTTTGTAGTGCTAATAGCTTCCTTCTGTAAAAGTTGAGACTGGGGTCCCCATCCTCATCCCCAGAAATATGACTTGAAAAGAGCCCAAGACTTTCTCTTATAGCCTGATACCTTCATTCTTTCATACTTTGTCATTTCTATGATGCTACATTTTTCTTTGGGTCAGGACACTATAATGATTATTACAGGCCTCTATTAGAAAATCAGAATCAAATTCTATCTGAAGACATTGCCATTACTCCAATTGAACCTCTCCTTAAATGCTGAGTAGGAACTTTTTTCAGAGTTGACACAAACCAATTCTACAGGTAAATCCACCTGTACGGTTGGTAAGAGTTACTTGGTAGATGATGTCCTTGGGAGGTCAGACACTGGGGCAGAGAGGTGTTGGTATGGGAAGAGGCGGAAGGAAGCAGTTTGCACTGGAGACATGTCTCAGGCAATGTCTTCTGCAGCCATAGGCCATGAGGAGTAAGTGAATGATGAAGAAAGAAACAGATATCCCCATTGGAAAGAAAAGTAAGACAGTTACTGTGAAGAAACAAAGTTGGTAGCACATAGAATAGGCCCTGTGTACCAGGATTTTATCCAGGACTGCCTTGTTAGATCTTTGATGCCCCTTTTGCCACAGTGTCACATGAATGAAAATTAGTGAGAAGAAACTTGAAATGCCAAAGGAAGTAGGGTTACATGCAGATAAGTGACCAGGATTTCTGGCCCACAGATTTATTAGATTTTTGGCTAGGATCCTCCTTTTGAATCCTGTTTTAACATCCGACCATCTTTATTCCTTAAGAACAGTTATCAAATTTGTTTCCTTGTGTCTGCCTTTAGTGATTACAAATGTCCTCAAATATCAAGACCATGGAAAATGGCAACAGGCTATCAATTCCTCATGTTAACAAGCACCACATTTCTTCCAAAATATCAGGAAAAATGGGGGGGGGAGGTTGGGAGGGAAGAATCACCACACAGATGATTTAAATCATTCAGTGTATAAAGATATGGAGAAGCAGACTTTAGTTAGGGAGCAAGCTGCTTGGAATTGAATTTAATTTAAAGATGGACAGTATTCCTATAAGATAGGCATTCTGTCTTCCTGAAGCCAGAATAGATTCCATCCAGATGCCTCATGTTTTAGCCCTGAGAGCAAACATCACATGGGAACTGAGCTGAAGGAACCGAACAAAGCAACCTTGTAAATTCTAAATTCGGTGATTGCATCATCCAAGTCCTAAACATATTAAGAGTCTGATCCAGCTTTTATTTTTATTGAGCATTTGTAACTAATTCCCACTGATCAAAGACAATTTAGTCTCTCTCTCCTCCCCCACCTTTGTTTTTCTTTTTGGCAAATAAGTCGTATTCTGGAAGATGACATGGGAATCACTTCTCTTTCCAGCGGCCATTCAAATCTGCTATTGCAAGGGAAGGCAAAATGAGGGAAAGCAGTGCATTTTGGGAATTCATTAAGTGGCTGAATTCATTAAATGTTGGAAAGAGATAATTTAGACCTTTTTTGTAATGCAATAATTTGCAACTGTATAATTATCAGGGTTTGCTTTAGTCTGGAACAAAAATCTGATATTTATACTTAAATGAAAATTATCTCCCACTTATACTGACAAAAATATGAGCTTCTTATTTGTGGCTCCTTTGGAGGATGTGAGGTTATAGGATCTCCACTTTGCCTTTTCCTAATTAGGACTTAGTTTGGGGGCGGGGAGAGCAGGACAATGCTGTACAAGGAGCAGATGGTACCTGTGTGAGGCTTTTCACCTAAGTGGAAGTGGGAATCTGAAGCTGGACAAGGAGGCTTAGAACTTACTCCTGGTCCCTGCTGACTGTTATGGTCTTCTGTTGAAAAATAATGAAGTCTATGATTGTAATGAGCCTGGGGCAGATATGTGTATTTCAAGGCTTGGGACTTAATCAATCTGGAGAAAACGCATGAAATGTTATGACTTTTCACTTGGTATGAGGTACAGAGATTGGAATTTGAGGGTCTGTGAAGCTTATGCTTTATTAAAGGTAAATTTACCTCTGGTTGGCTAATGTCACCAAGATAAAGGAAAGATAGCACACATCAGTTGCTTTGCTGCCCCCCCCACTTCCCCAATTTGTAAAGAGCTGTCATTCCTGCTAAACAGATTGCTTTTCAAAGAATGCTGAGAAGTTCTTCTTTGGAGTTCAGAAGGGTGCAGGCCAAAGATGATTGCTGATCAGAGAGGATTGGTCACAGGAAGTTTATGGGCACAGACTAAGGCTCTAGGATCAGGCATCCTCTGGTTTATGAACATAAGGTTCTCTAGGACCACAATCCTTGCATGAGGATAATTATGTCTTTGGCCTCTTGATGCCCACTGTCCTTTACTGTATCATGTGGTTCCCACAGCAACACTGGGAGGAGTCCATATGACATCGTAAATATGGAAACTGCTGTACTCGGTAGGTATCTCAGGGTCAGGGCTGGATAGTCACAGATACTATTCTTTACATCCTTATGGTTGCTGACTCCTTCTTAGAGTTTACAGTCCTTCGACTTTCTGAAGGCAACCAGTACTCTCTGAGAAGTTGTTTAGTCAGCCAAAGGGACACTTGCTTCTTGAGACAATGAGCACAGTTCCAAAATGGAGGATTGCATTCTCCCTTTTTGTTTGATAGCTGGTCAATGGAGTAGAGAAACATTGACTGTGTCTTGCTTGGGCCAATGAAAATTCTTTCCTGGAAATATGTTGACAAGAGAGAATTTTGTGTCCAGGTGGTGATAAATAACTATGAATGGTTTAAATGTATTTTTTTTTCAGGATATATTCTAAATATTCACTCATTACGGTACTATTTGTAAAGAGTTCACTTCATGAATTTCCAGATGGGTGGAATTTCCTGAGTGATGATTATTAGTGCTGGACAGGGATATGAGAGCTGGGTGGAAAGAAATAAGTTGAATTTCTAGAGAGGAAAGACAGGAGCTAATGACCCAGACTAAGATTCTGCCTTGGGTAGTTTTAATTGCCAACGTGACACAATCTAGAATCACTTGGGAAGAGGTCCTTAATGAGAAATTATAACAATCAGGTTGACCTCTGGACATTTATAAGTATTAATGGTTATAGGAAGACCCAGCCCATTATGAATGGCACCATTCCCTAGGCAGAGAGCCCTGAGCAGCATAAAAGGGGAGAAAGCTAGCTGAGAAAAACAATCAAATAGACTGACAATGAAGAATGCATGCATTTGTTTCTTTATGCTCTTGACTGTGGATATGATATGACCTGCTTAAAATTACTGTCTTGACTTCACGTCCATGATGGGCTAGAACCTGGAACTGCAAACCAAATAAACGCCTTCCTCAATTAAATAGTTTTTGTCTAAAACAGAAACAGAAATGAACAGCAGCAGGTACTTGAATGGTAACATCTCCCTTTCCCATGAACTCCCGACCCTTCTATATTCTCACCCAACTCCTTTGCACACTCAGTTATTAGTAACAGTAGAAGGGTCCCTGTTGTCTCTTAACAGCCTGCTCAACCTCCATCAGGAGGGAAGTCCTCTTTCTCACAAATTAATCTCTATAAATTCATGTTTGGAAGTGTGCCGTGTTCTGACTGAGCCCAGCAGGCATCAGTTTTGCTTTGGATCCATGGTAACGGAACACATACTTCTTTTCAAAACCCTTAAGAAATCCTACTGTGGTTGCTTCCCCATAAGGGAACATTTGTAAAGGTTTTGCAGGTGATGTCTTTCTGGGGAAGAAAGGGTTCTAGTTCCATCCACACTTGCCAGGCCAGGATATCAGACTGAGCACCCTCCTGTTGCCCAGTCTGTGCTTAGATGCCTGGAAACAATAGAGGTGCCATGCAGCTTGGAATACATTGAAATAGGCCTGTCAAGTGTCAGTTTATGCACGAGGCGATGGACTATATTCTGACATTATGTAATCAAAAGGAAAAAATTACCCAGTGTATCTTGCCTGTGAAAAAAATAGACTGCAACTTAGCAAGCTGCATTTCATGGTCCCTGAACAGAACAGTGATGCCTTTCTTTTATTTATTCAGGGAACATCTATTTAGCTCGATGGTAGTGGTTTACAAATAAGCAAAGTGTGGGCTGCTGTGTGTGTGGTTTAAAAAAAAAAAAAGCAAAACAAAAAACCATGGGCTCTAGTGGCCCAGATAAAGCCCAACCCATCTCAGCAGGTACTAACTTGTTTAAGAAAGCCAGCTGTCAACAGCAATGAAACTCAGAGAGCTCACCAACTTCATCAGCCTTTTGGCAGCCCCTGAGAAATTTGCTGCTTGAATTTCTTACTGAAATGTTGGGCAAATGGAGAAAGGCAGCCACAGCTGAAACATTCTGTCAATTGGGGCTCAATCAAGAGACTGATAGGATTTGTGTTTGTTTGTTTGCTTTTTTTCCCCTTTTATTCATTACTCCCAACAGATTGAGAGACATAGGATAACAGGAGCCTAAACCTTTACTAAAAGAGCAGATAAATAAAAAAGTATGCTGAGTAGTCATGAAAGGCAGGGGAAAGCCTTAGGTCTCTTCTCTCCACAGATTCTAGGTTGATGGAATTCCTCTCCCCATCTGCTCCTCTTTCCATTCCAAAACACCGTTATCTTTGTGGCTGGCACTGACATTTTATCCAGGTCATACTGGATAGGAAGTAAATTGACTCCCTGATTTTGTCTCACCCTTGACCTTTGTCTGTTCCCAAGAAAGCTTTCTAGGTATTACTGTTAATTTCAGATGTGCAAGACAAAAGCCAAATCCATGGTCTACGGTATGATATAGATACTCTTTCCAAAAGTAATTGTCATCCCTCTTGCAATTCATATGGCCTTTGTTCAATAACCCCCCACTGTCATTGATTTGGTATTAAGTCTCAGCATCCCCTGACATTTTAAATACATTTCTCTTTTGTTAGTACAAGGGACATTTTGGTGCTATAAATAAATGTATAAACTTGAGTTAATTGTGAAACTGAACGTACTATTAAAAGATGGATAAGATAATCCCAGAGATTTTTTTTTTTGTGTGTGTGTGATTCAAGCTTTCTGACAGGATGATTAAGTAAAATCATACAAAGTATATCAACCAAGGCCTCGTCTACATTTTTGCTTTTATCAGTGAAGAAGTGGGGGGAAAGGTGGCTAGAATAGGTGGAGTATTGGAGGTCAAGAGATAAGTTTCATTCTGTTCTGATACTTGGCTTTGTGAAGTAAATCAGGCCATTCTCTAGAATGGTATTTCCCTATGTATGAGATGGTCTATAAATGAGGATGGCATGACTTTCATCTAAAATCCAAATCAGCCAACTACAAGCAGCCAGGGGGCGTACTTTCTCATACTTTCACTCTCTATAGCTCCAGGGAATGACACTGAGCTTGCAGATGGGGCTTAATAGGTCAAAGAGAAGTTACAGGAAACAAGAGTTACGGTAAAAGCATCCCTTGTAGTGGGATTATGCTGGTAATGTAAATATTTGTCCCACCTATGGCTTTAATAAAAGCTGATTGGCCAAAGGCAAACAGGAAGTGTGGGCAGGGCTACCAGCCTAAGAACACTCGGGAACATCTTAAAGCAGAGACAGACACCAGACACAGATGCCAGAATCGCTGAAGCTGCCAGGAGATGCAGAGGAAATGCTGCCATCAGAAAAGGTACCAAGCCACACGACTGAACAAGATGGGTTGAGTTGAGATGAAGGAGTTAGATGAAGGTCAATCAGCATAAAATAATTTAAGCATGTGTGTGATTATTTGATGCTAAGCAGGGCTGAGAATGAGACTAAATCTTAGGTCTAGGCCCAGAAAGTCCGGGCCAGAACCATTTAGGAATTGAATAGTTCTCACAGGGAAGAGTGTGTGCTATCTCAGGACTAGCTTTAGAGCGTTCAGTTCTACTCTAGCTTCATGCATTGGGTGAATGATGCAGTATTTAAACCTCGGCCTTCTTCACTATCACATGAGGACAGGAACTTAAGGACTGTGTATGTCATAAGTCCATGCAAGACCTTGCCACAGGGGCTGACACCCAGTGAGATCTCACGAATGTTATCTTCTGCTGTCATAACTGAAGGCTTCTTCAAACGCATTTGAAATGTCTTAGGAAGCCCTGTGAGTCTATAGAAGAGACCTGCATAGTTATCACTGTGTTAAGCTTACTTAACACCAAGCCTTTTGACTTACATCATCTTGGTACCTTTTAGGAAATATCATGGAACCAGGCTCAGATTCTTGAACATTTGACAGAGAAATTCAGCTTCTCTTCTTCCTACTGTCTCAAACTCTCTTCATTGCTTTTAGTCAAATTCCAGTCACTTCTCTCAAATAACCCTGACGCCCCAGACAGTACTTGGCTTTACTTTTTTAGGGATACTGCCTCTGTCTTTTTCACCAACATTCTTGCTTTGACTTTTGGTCTTGCTGCTATCATTTTTTTTTTCTTTTTATGGATTTCTTGTCAATTGAACTACTTTGATTTTATTTATAAAGCAAGACTTCCAACCCATCTCTGGGCATCATTAAATGCAATGTACTTTCCTCAGTACCAGGTAGAGTGTCAGTTCTGAAAGGGGTCTGGATGCTCGTTTACCATGTTACCCCACTACTAGTCAGGCTAGCTAGTCATCCATCCACTTGTCATAAATTATCTCTTCCTTTGATGTTTCTCATAACCAGCAGGAAAGCATCTACTACTGTATAACAGACTGTTTAATAAGGAGATTCTACTTTCTTCTATACACACATTTTCTTTTTATACTCAATATTTAGTTCTATTTCTTAGTAAAACATTTTTTACTTTTGTAAAACAACGTTATTCCCCAAACATTTTAAATTGTCACATAATAATTTGTACATATTTGTGAGATACAATGTGACATTTTGATATATTTGTGCTTTGTGTAATGTTCAAATCAAAGTAATTAGCATATCCATCATCTCAAACATTTACTGCTAGTTTGTGGGGAGAGCATTGCAAACCTACTCTAACTGTTTTAAATATGCAGTGTGCCATTGTTAACCATTCATTGCACTCATTGCACATTCTTCCAACTGGGTGACAGTACACTAGAACTTATTCTTCCTGATTGTAACTTTGTACCAGTTGACCAAAGTTAACTACCCATGCCTCAGACCCACTCTTCTCCAGTCCCTGGTATATAATTCTTTTCTTTGTATTTTTGTATCATGTACTGAGACTTTGATTTAACAACATTTTATTGATAAGTATTTGATGTTTTAATTGAAGATTGTACCTAGTGGTAAAGAGATGGTTAAAAAAAAATAATGAAGGTAGTTTGTAGGCTTCTGACTGAAGATAAATGTGCTTCAGTTCCATATAACTCTATGACTTAAGTAACTTAAACCCTCCTTGCTTAACTTTTCCTGTATAAGATGGATCACATTATTAGGTTAATTTCAATACTGAATACAGTAGTAGCATGCAACTTTCAGCAGAATTTTTAAAACGTATTTTATTTTGCATGCCTATATATGTGTGCATATACTTTAAACTGAATATGAAGGTCAAAGGACAACTTATAGGTCAATTCTCTATTTCTATCATGTGGGTCTTGGGACTGAAGCCAGATCATCAGAATTGACAGCAGGTAACTTTAAAGGCTTAACATCTCACCATCCCTAGCTAAGTGTTTTGAGTTAATAAAGCTCATAGGCATGCTCTATAATTAAGATTCTCATCATCTGGAGCAGAGGCAGAGTGAGAATGTGAAATATAAGAGAATTGAGTTAAATATGGCAGAGTATATAGAGGGAATGGTTGGAGGAACTGGCTTCACTGGGGTCATATTGGGAGGGGAGGTGGGGACCAGTGTGGAGGGCTCTGAATCCCAAATGAGGAGTTCTGTAGGCAATGGTTCTTTGCTGAATTGTTTGTTTGAGTGCTGGGGAATGGTCTCAGGGTACCTCACATTCCATATAAGCCTGCAGCGCTGAGTTACTTCCCCAAGTGCTCACTGGAAATTTATAACACCCCTATAACGCAATCAGATTTGTGTTTGGGGGAAGCTGACTTTGAGCATGGTGAGGAGGTAGAGAAATTGGAGCAGAGAGACCAATTAAGAAAATAAATTCCACCATTTATTTTTGTTCCCTTTCTGTTTCTCTTAATTTATTTTCTTTTTACATGATAGGAGTTTTTCATGATCTTCTACTGACAATCCTTGAGGATACTCCCCCTAGGCTTTTTAAATCTTTTTCCCTCTGACTAGGCCTACTTGGGTTCATCTGACCTCAAGGAATATATTCAGAAACAAAATAGATTATTTCATGCTTTATTTATAAGTCTCAACTCCCATAGCTGCTGACCATGACCATAATCTCTTCGTTTGTGTGAAATATTCTAAGTTTAATGTCTTCTTCAAGTATCCAAACTGTATTTCTATTCTAAAGGGGGAGGGCAGGACAAGAAAAAGAGATGTGAATGGCTATCAGTATCTTCATCAAAATAAGTTCATAGCTTTGGGGAGGCAGAGCTTGTATCCATTCTGGAACCTGCTGAAACACAAATGTTGTTGACACCAGATATATTTGGAGGATGCACACTTTCAGTTCAGCTAGACACACAGCTCTCTCTGCTGATGACTTTTTGCATACCTGTCAGCACTTTCCCACTAAGCCCTCTGTCTGCTTAAAATAGAGCACCAATATCTCTATGTTCCTCACTTTGGAAAAACAAACTAAACCTTCAGATAAGACCAGGGGGATTCCAACTTTATCTCATGCTACATACTCTTTGTGAAAATTAATTCACTTTCCTCCTAACCCAGTATGTCCATAAAATAGCCTAGCTGTTGATTCAAAAACAATTACTATTCTGCCTGAGGTGATTCGGATGATCTCAAGGCCCTGCAAGCATCCATTTATGCTGAGATGAATTGGCAATAAAGTAGACATGAGCTAGTACTTGAGATAGACAATGATGGTCAGACATGCCACATAGAGACAGCTGGAGAACCTCCCCATGGTTTGATGGGAGATCAGGCTTCTGAGTTTCCTTCAGTCCAGAATGCATGGGAATCTGCTCAGTTTTGTGGTAAGACAAGTAACCATAAATGATTCAAGTTGAGAACAGTTTCAAACTGACAAACCCCGAGGCCTGCAAGTGTACAGGGGTCCCCCAGGAAACTCCAGCTTACTTGTGCTGTTTCTTCCCTTGTAATCTAATGCCAATATGCAATTAGATGTAATTTGGAATGTACATAATTGCAACTCATTCAGAAAAGATTATTTTTAAGAGGTTCAAAATGAGCAAATGTGCACATTCCTTTATAGGCTTCATTGAAACAACATTGATTAAAATGAATGTGTGCACCTACTTATCCTGAAGCAATTGTTGAAATATGCACAGTAGACTTTTTGTTGATTTTTCTACACATTCAAAAGTCCTAAGATTAATATCATTAGTAATGTCATTGACTGAACACAATATTGCTTCACTAGCCATTTTGTATATCCTTTGAAACATGACAAAGTAAGTATTTATATTAACTAGATGCATTTGTGTTTGCACTGCAAAGTTACAAATTGCTTCTCAGTGATCCACAAGGTCATTTCAGAGAAAGATGAGAGATACCAGAGAGGCATTTTGTGTATTTTTTTTTTCTGTCAGGAGCCTAAGAATTAATACTTGAATCCATGAAAACAAGGAAGAAAAAACAGACAAAGATGTTCAACCTACTGCAAACATGATTTGTAGCAGAATTATATTCTATTTCTGTCTTTAATCACTGAGTTATAGAAGTGGTTACTCAGACCTTAAATGCAAAGGTAGGTGCTGTGTAGTGTAACATTTATTTTGCTTCTTAGTCAAATTCATCACTTCACTGAAGTAAAAACTTTCAAATATTTTAATTTGATTTCAGTTCAAGTAGAATGATATCAGTCATAGAGGCTTGTATTTTTGTGCATAAATCATAAAAGTGGTCAACTATACTTATGTAGATGTTCAATGGTAAAAAGTATGAGTCAAAGTACATTTTGTTTAGTTTCTGACATTGATTGTACCCCCACCCACTTCTGTCACACAATGTGGTGTTGAGCCACCAGCAACACTGATCACAAGTCAGTGGTTTTTCATTTTAGAGCAACACACAGTATCATTCTTCCCAAATCACATTGTACCCAGGTCATCTGAAGCCTTGACATTGCCACTGGGGACATACTTGGGTCTTGAGAGAGGGCTGGACCTTTCAGTATAGTGGAATATAAACCAGAATAAGTTCTTCTGGAAACCTTAACAATTCTCTGGTGGTTAGGGAATTCCTTGGTCTATTTAGGTCTGAGACTGTGAAGACCCGGGATGAAAGCCATGGGAACCCAGAGGCAAATGCTAGTGGCAAGTTCCTCAGAAAATACTCAGTTAGTTTGCATCAAGAAGCTACTGATCTGTTGTGTGATTTCAGTATTAAGGGCTAACCAAGTTACAATGTTATTCTTAACAGTAGAAGAATGGGTTTCTTTTTCAGTCATATTTTGGGTTTTATTTCTGTAAGTATTTAAAAACTGGACTGGATTTAGCCTTTCTCTTGGTCAAATTCTTTGTCCATTAGATATCTCAGGGTTTAAATAACAAATATTTCTTGTTCACCTGTCTGGAGGGTTTCATGGCATGGCTTTGGCTAGGAGCTATCATTCTGGTTTAGAGATTGCTGCCTTCTCCTTGGGTCCTCTTATAGTGGAGAGAGAAAGATCTTGTGTCTTCTTCTTCCCTATAAAGAAGGCGTTAAACCCATTATGAGAGTTTCTCCCTCATGAACCTGACTATATCCAAGGGCTTTGAGTACTAATACCATCAAATGGGTGGGTGGTGGGGTTTCCTATGTCACATATAATTTGGATAAACATAAACATTCATTCCACAGCATCTATAATGGAATATGAATACTTTCGAAAATGTATGAATTATTTTAATTTGCCTTCATTTATTCTAAAATAGATATGTACATATAGTTATTCTATAGCCATTTAGTATTTCTTAGCTTTGTGTTGAGTGGTTTTCCTTATTAACCTGGTCTAGTATCTCTGCTTCTCCTTTCATGGTCCCCAGAGCGCTTCATTCTTAGCTCTTTCAAGGAACTCTGACTTCTAACCTTGACATCATTCTTTGTCTTTACTTTTTCCTTTGCCTTTGCCACTACCCACCTAATCAGTGGGGCTCATCTTTCAGGTTTTGTCATAGAAAATGTAAGCCATTTTCATACATACTTTCTCAACTCAACACAAAATTAATAATATATTACCTCTTAGCTGTGCTCTATAGTGTTCTCTGAATCTTCAGCTGCTGACCTTAACACTCTATAGTTCTCTAGTACAGCTGATTGTTTAGGCTTGACAACCCCTACTAGGCAGAGGGTCAGGGATCTGAGATGCCAGGATGTTTGGTTTTCCCTTTGTGATTATGAGGCCAGTGACAGAGCTGGATTTTAGAAAAGGAAGACTGGAGTGATTGTTAGAGCTTTTGTGCATGAGGGACCAGGGTAGGTAAACATATAACCACTGAATGACATCTACAGGATGTGAGGCTCAGCAGAAAGTGTCTTTGGCAGGTGGTAGGCAGAAGTGTTGGATCATAAGTCATGACAAGTTTAAGAGTCTCCTGACCCATGGATGTATAGGCTAAAACCATGACTTTGTGAAAAGCACTTCAAGTCAGCACTCATAGGACAACTGAGTTTTAGTTATGACAGGAAGTGAGAATGTTCTGAATAAGCTGGGTGGGAGTTTGCAATTGGCCAAGTGGAATTTGTGGAGACAATGGAGAGTTTTGAGAGAAAAGAGAAGGAAGAGTAATAGGTGAGACTGATGTTCAGAGTAGAATGATGGTAAGACATGAGCTTGTAGTTTTTTTTAATGGTAGATGTATTAGTCAGGGTTCTCTAGAGGAACAGAACTGATGGAATGAATACATACATATTAACAGGAGACTGATCAGAAAGGCCTATGGGCTGTTCAACATTAGAGCAGTCCATCATTGGCTGTCTTCTAACAGAAAGGCCAAAGATCTACTAGTTGTTCAATTCATGAGATTGGATGTCTATCAGTCCCAATCTGGTGCTGAAGTCCCAAGGAATTCTAAAGAGGTGCTGGTCTTCAGTCTTCATTGGAATCCTGAACAGGTAGGTTTGAAACCAGTGAAGGAATGCTTGAGCAACAGAACAGGTGAGCTTTTCAACAATAATGAGGACAAGCACACAAAAACAAAAGCTTCCTTCTTCCATGTCTTTTTATGTAGACTTCCAGCAGATGTGGCCCCGATTAAGGGTGGTCCCACCTCAAATGATCCAATCACATGCTCAGTTATTCTTGGTTGTCACTAGCTCTTCCTCCTTTGGGAAACTAGAGTGTTGGATTCACTCTAAACTTACTTTCTACTTAAACATTTGTGATCCTGCAAGCCTTTCTTTGGTATGATGCAGCATAGGAAATAACTGTCAAGTGTTGGGACAACTTGGTATTGTGAGCATTACAAATATGTTGGATCTTTCTATGAAAATTCAAAATTGCATTTTCAAGAATCAAAAGGCATTGAGATAATTTTCAGAGTTAGGCTCATTTATGTGACCAGAAGTGAAGAAAAAGGAGATGGGAGCAAGATGCAGAATTCAACTTTTACACTCACTTGTATGTGTGGTTGTTTTGCTGAAAGCATTATCCTTTAGTTCCTGGAATCCCAAAGAAGAAAGCATTACACACAGTTCAGAACTGGCCACAGATGAATCCAAGATAGGATATAAGGAGGCCCGTCCTAGCATGGTTATCTCAGAGTGCTTTATTCTGACAGTGCCCTTCACTACCTTGGATTTGCTACAGCCCATGGGTCACTGATCGGTCATCTCCATCTGAAAGGAAAATCCTGCCACTGGATGAAATTTTCCATCTTGCCCCTGAAGTTAGAGGCGGCACCACCATCTGGCAATTTCTAAGGGAGACCACTTTGTGTTTGTTTATTTTACAGACACAGCTGCTTTTGTGTCACACATCTGGGTGACATTAAGGATGTTATTTAAGCATCCAGAGCCTCTACTTTCCTATCAGTGTGTTCCATTGACTTCTGGGCTGTAGGGAGACATTAGGAGACAGTGCTTGCCAGAGTGAGTGTATTTTATGCTGTTAAACACAATGCACATGTTGGCTATTAGAACCAGTTGCACAAGTAATGACCGACAAAGATATTTTTTCTTTCTTGAATCCCCAAAGACAGTAATTTTCCATACATAAGATTTTTTTTTCCATTCCCGTCTTCTGAAGTATAATCTTTTCCATCTATTTCTAGTCAATTTGCCAGTTTGGTAGCTTTGGCTTCAATTGGCCAAGTTTTCTGTAAATCCATTCTTAGTAATACACTTGTTATTGTTGGAACTCCAGCCCATTAATTGAAATTTGTTGCTGCCAAGACTTGACCACAATTGAAGAAATAACTGTGGCCGTCAGACTTACACCTGAATTGCTTTACATATGTTCATTTAAATTTGATCCTTGAAGTATTTGTTTTACTCATTATGCTGCCTAATTTGCCCCCAAATAAATTAGTCAGTCAGCACTCAAATCCTGGGGTAACTGGAGATTTTAGTTTCAGCAGTACTTCAAGCATCTATTCCATCAAGGGCACTTAAAAGTTTTGTATTGTGTATGTGCAAGAAATGTGAACTAAGAGTTCTTTGCCTGCAATTACTAGGGATACCTGGGAATATTTTTAGTCCTATAATAGGTAGGGAATATCACTATCTGCTAGAGACAGGCCATTTTCATGTCCATCTAACATGGAGACTATAGGAAGAGAAATAGATATGAACGTCTCACTTTATCACTGTTGAAATACATATGGCATCTTTCAAAACTAATATATAATTTCAGTTCAGGAATCTTAAAAGACAAGTCAGCATTTAAATACAACCCATGGATGAATTAATGTCTATTCTGATCTAGCCATTTGAATTGATTCTTATCTGAACAGGGGAAGGAAGGAAGATGGATCTGATTGCATGGAATTGCTAGCAACTTTGCCTAACCTAGTTCAGAGGTGCAGTATTTGCTGGAGCCTAATTTCTGGAAGCAAAGTAGGAGATAGGAATCCAGACAAGGAAAACATTCACTTGCTCAATGGAGTTGGTAGTTTGGTGCTGAGGAATTCCTTGGCTTCTTTGGGGTGCTTATCACACTGACAAGCATAGGGAGACTCTACAGGCAAGGATACTCACTTTCTGCCTAATATATACTCTAGGACTTAGATCTGTACCTATGGTTTCTTCCTCACCTCATCACCAAGCAAGAAAATCTAACAAAGGAGCCATTGTCAGCTACCGGGCTTATCCTCAGTGGGCAGGGGGCAAAGACTCTGTGTGGAGTCTTAACACCTGTGAGGTGGGTCAGTAGCAGGTAGCCTAACATGGTAAGATTAACTGCCTTTCAGTTGGGGATGGAGGAGCCAAGAGTGGGGAAAGATAAAGAGGTAGCTTGGGTTTTGCCCAATTTAAGGATGTGGAGGTGTCAGAGACTCTCCGGTCAGGGCTCAAGATAGTAAGTATGCTTAGGACAACACAGACAAGAATGAGAATCAGGTCTTAATCAAAGGCCTGTAGACTATAAAACAGAGCACCATGTATTTGCTTTCTATCCAGAATCAAGGCAATAAATTTCCATAGATTCCCCAAGGAACCCCAATTAGGATCCAAGTAAAGTGGTTTTTTTTTTTTTTAACCAAAATCCTTAAAGGGATTGGGAAATTATACTGGATAAGTCTTTTTGCTTTGTTTTATTTTTGACTTTGTCTATTTGAGCCAAACTAGAATCACTTGGGAAAGAGGAATCTAAGCTGAAGAATCACTTCTATAGAATTGGCCTGGTGGCTATTTTTTTTTTTATTTGCTGTTTCATGCAGGAGGGCTAAGCACATTGTGAATAGTGCCATTCCTAGACAGGTGGACTCGGGTTGTGTAAGAAAAGAAGCTGAGCAATCCAAAAAGAGCATGCCAGAAAGCAGCATTACTCCATGGTGTCTGCCTCAGCTCCTGCTTCCAGATTCCTGGTGTGGCTTCCCTTGATGATGCAAGGTAGTGTGGTAGCCATGTAAGCTTCTTCTACCCCAAGGTGCTTTTGGTCATTGTTTTATTACAGCAACAGAAAGGAAATTAAAATGGGAATATTCTGAGTAGACATTTTAGAAGAAAAATATTTTCCTGAGGTACGTTTGCATTATTAGTCCATCATGTTTGGTAAGAGCAAAATTAGTAGAGCTATTCTTATAATAAGATATAATATTCAATATGAGGTCCTGCTTAGAAAAACAAGTCTTTAACCTTTTCCTCCTTCTTTCCTCCACCCACAACCTTTTTTTTCCCCAAAAACATGCATGATCTCATCCCTCTGCCTCCTGAACACTGGAATTATAGGCATGTGATACCACATCTGCCATATTTGGATTTATGCCTGTAAATTTTATCCTTTGTCATTGTGCATATGTGTGTGTGTGTGTGTATACACAAATGCAAGATTCATATGGAGAATTGTTGATTTTCAAAATGGAATATTCATTTTTAATGGTGGTCTCAAGTAATAGCCACACCTTTTAAATGTTGCAAAATATAAAATGTTATAGAAACACTTTTAAACAGAGGAATACCGTGGCTTCATCAGGAAGATCCTAACAAGGCTGATCGCATCCTTTAGTTTTACCCACATACCCCAGCAATATCTTGATGTTGAACATGGTGTAACCGAATGGTAATGGTGCCCTGAACAACATTCTACATTGCATCTGTTACTTAGAGCTATGCTTGCAGGATACACAGTGTTTCCTCCAAATGATGCTGCATCTTTTTTTTTTTTTTTTTTGAAAAAAAACTGTACTTATTTATTTATTTGCCTTGGTGTTTTGCCTGGAACTGGAACTACAGACAGTTGTTAGCTGCCATGTGGGTGCTGGGAATCGAACCCGGGCATCTTAAGGTCAGACAACATGGAGTGGTGCTCTTCATAACAGAGGGATTTTGATTCTGTCCCATCCTGAACCACAGCCCCAGTTTTCTTCTCTGTAGGCAATGCTAACCCCTAGATATTTACAACAAATGGTGGTATCCCTGAGGTGTAGCAAGCAAGGGATATTGAGGAAACTCACCATGGCAGAATCCTTTTTCAAAGATTGGTTTAGGGCATTGCAGCAGCAGTGTAGTTATGTCTTGACTATATGGCAAAGAGTATTGGGTCTGGAAGCTGATGGTGTAAGAGAATAAGATCCAGAGTTGAACTGTAAAATTAGTGAGCTAGAGCTGAAGATGCTCACCATAGACTCTCTAATTAATGATGGGAAACTCATACCTGATCTACTCATTGCAAGTGTATTTGGCCAACATTAATGAACATTTTGATCTGAACATGAAGATTGAGTTAAGGAACACTCCTCATGTTAGTAAAAAGAAAGATTTTTTTCTAAGACCCTATGATTTGGAGCCCGGACCTTTAGAGCCAAAAGCTTTGTCCCTAAGCCCTGGCAAAAAAAAAAAAAAAAAAAAAACAAGTAAGTCACAAACATGAACCAGAGCAGCTTGAATGCTGTCTTAATGAAGTTTCCAGAAATGTGAATGGAACAAGGTCAGCGCACAATAGCCAGTGGCCCAAATCCATCTTTGAGCTTTCCGGGAAAAAAAAAGCTCTACTCATATTTATGTATTGTCCATGGCTGCTTTTGTGTTTCAGTGGAAGAGTTGAATAGTTGTGACAGAGACCTTATGATTCACAAAGCTGAAGATGCTTCTCACTGGCCCTTTACAGTAAAAGTTTGCCAACTCTTAGGAAAGATTAACTGGAATATCACTTAGCAGGAAGCAGCAGCCAGGCTTCTGCAACAAGAACCAGAGATGTTAATCCATGCATTTTTTGTGGCTGTTGCTGTTGATTTGCAAGCATTTTCTGAGCCTTTTCTACATGTCAGCTACTATTCTTGAATGCTAGAGTAAACAAAAGAATTAAATAAAAATTCCTACATTCATGGCGTTTTTCTAAGTGTCCATTTAGTGGGTAACTAAGCACAATGATGAGAAAGATTAGAAACACGATTCTTCATGGTCTGTTAATACAGGATGGGGAAGTGGTTTTTTGGCTTACAGTTAGATGGGATACGAGCCCATCTTGGCTGGAAAGGCACAGTGGCCAGAGAGTAAGCCAGCTGGCCACGTCGAAACTATTACCCGGAAGTGGAGAATTGACAGGAAGTAGGGAAAGGCTAAGAAAATTCCAGACCCACCTCCAGTGACTAACTTCGGCTAGCTAGGCTCCACCTGAAGGTCTGTTCCCAGCTAAAGACAAACTGTTTAAATGAATGAGCCTATGGAGCTGTTCCACATTCAAACTGTAAGAGCCGTCTGTCTTACTTTATATAATATTGGATAAAGTGCCATAGCAAAGATACGTGTGTGGGATTTGGGGAGAGGTTGCAATGTCTTGGAGTTTAAGGGATCTTCAAGGAAGAAGGATGTGGAAGTGAATGGTGGAGGTCCCTGGATGTGGGAGAAGATATCCTCAGCCCCAGGAAGAGCAAAGACAGATGCTCTGGCAGTTTGCATAGACCATCACCATCGCCATCAGCTCAGAACTCCAGGTGAGCTTTTCAGCTGCTTAAAAATCATCTTGGAAGTATTTTCACCTTTCCAGGCTAATTTTAACAACTGCTGCATGTTTTATCCAATAATTCCATTCAACTTTGACACCCGAGGTAGAGCCAGGAGTTTATCTTTTGAAGTATGCTGGAGCATCTTGGGTTTCCCAGGTGCCTCTGTTGGGGAATCACTAATCTAAATCAAAATAAGAATGCCCTCCAAATGTGTTGAGAGTCACTCAGGTTCGACTTTAACACTTGGCAGTAATGAGACGCCAGCAACTCTTTTCGCAGGTTCACTCCATAAAATATTTATAACATTTAATTAATTTATTCATTTATTCAACAAGAAATGTGTAGCCTCTCACTGTGAGTCAGGTACTAGAGATACAGGGTCACATATTCTCTACTTACATTTTTTTTCCTGGCAGCATAATATATATTTTTGATTTAAGCAGCATGGAGAAAACAGTAAAAGATGCATAGAGACCAGTGTTCTTTATTCTATAGGTAGAACTATTATTTTGTATCTTTTATTCTCTATTTATACAATTACAAATTTGAGGTCTTTCCCTTTTCCCCTCCTTCCTTCTTCCCTCCCTCCCTTTCCTGTGCTGATTTAAAAACAGAAATGCCACCTCCAATGGAATAAGAGTTTATGTGGAGCTCCAAGAACGTGGATTTAACTTACCCCAATTCCTGTATTACAATGTGAAGAAGTTTTATAAAATTTTTATAGTAATAACGTTTAAAAAGACACAAATCAAGGCCTCTTTTCAAATGCTTCATTATGAAGGTGGTTATAGCGTAATGGAGACCTCAGCTGTAGGGCTGTTGCTATTTGTTGGCTCTGCTTTCTGATTGGTGAAAACTAGAGTTCTGTTAATACATTCCAAAAAGTTTGTATCTGTTAGACACAGGATATTAGGTCCAACACAGAGGTGAGTATACAATGGCTATTTGAGGGCTCAATATAGCCTCAAATGAATTGTAATTAGACTGTGGACCTTCAACATTCTAACCTCTCTACATGGCTGTAGTTCTAATAACCATCTTTGTGGGCCAAACTTAAATCAGTCCTTGGAGACCTAGCTTCTCTCTAGGCCTTTCATTCATAACTAACCCCCCCCCCCTTTCTTGAGTGCTGTGTGCTGGGATTATAGACATGTGTCATTAGCCGCTGCTAAGCTCTCCCTTTCAACTAGTAATATCAATATTTATACATTCATGAAATATCTTTTTCCATGTGTTTTGAATAACAGAATAGTGTTACATTTTATAAATGTAGTGTGCATCTGTGTGATAGCTATTTAGGTTATTTTAAAATGTTCACTGTTCCAAAAATACTACAATTAATTTCCTTGTAAACATTTTGCAGCATTTTCTAATTATTCAGATAATTCAGATAGGTAGGATTTCTGAGTTAGAGGGTTAGGCTATTTAGTTTTGTGAACTTTAGTGCCAAATTGCCTCTTCAGGAAAACTAATCTCATTTCTCTTCCCATTTTGGTTATAAGAAAAAATAATTTCATGTCTTCATACATTTGAAGATGCTGATACTTTCATTTAAAAAGCTGTAATTACCAAATTCTTTCTTGTACTGGGTGGGAATTTGCATATTCAAATCTTCAAACTCTTAATATTACTTTAGGAAACATTGTGGGTAATTCAGTGGCTCTATTTTGGAATAGAATTTCAAATATTTAATAATAATTATCATATTTTACAATACCCTGTCTCTAGTTATAGCATATTCCTTTGTTATAATAATTACCCCTACACCCTCTTCCCCAGGCATTTCTGGATAATCTCCAGTTAGATAGAGTTTCTAAATTAGCTGGCAAGAGATGCTATTGGCTGTTGACTAAATGTTTGTAACCATTGAACATTCAAATGTTCACTCAGAGATTAGAGTGAGGACTTTTGGGAAATGGTATCATTATCAAAAAGACCTGAAGGAATCTCCTCACCCTTTCTGCAGTGTGACATTGCAGGAAGGGTATCATTTGTGAGCATGGGCATGAGACTTCACCAGACATGATCTTCATCTTATATGTCTCAGCCTCCGGGACAGTGAAAAATACAAAAAATATTCTAGTGGTTTATAAGCCCAAGTCTCTGGTAACTTGTTACAATAGCTCAAACCCTTTAAGTCAATGGTTGGGCCAGGGACTGGCTCTACAGGAACACCTTCCTCTTTGTTTTGAAGATGATAAGGCTACCATGTATGCTCAGCAAGCAAAGTTTTTCTTGGCAGCCTCCCGTGGCATTGGCTGATTGAGAGTGATATCAGCTAGAATTCCAAAGCATTCTGTAAAGAGTCAAAGTGACAGCTGGGGTCATCTCTCTCTACTTTACTAATGTAGGACCTGGCAGATAACTCAATAGGATGCAATATAATATTTATTTTTATTTCATTTTAATTAAAATATAATTATATCACTTCTCCCATTTTTCTCCCTCTACCCCTCCCATTTATACTCCTATTAACCCCTCCCATGTTCCCTAACTCTCAAATTAATGATCTCTTCTGCTTTGATTATTATTGCTACACCCCCCCCCACATGCACATGTATGCACTCATATACAAGCACAACACACACTTGTAACTCCAGCCTTGGAAAGATGAAAAAATGTAGATAATGGGATCACTCTAGCTATTTAATCTAGATGAATTAACAACTTCCAGGTTTATCGAGGACCATTTCTCAAAAAATAATATGTAATGTGATGTAGGAAGATGCAGGCATTAATATCTGTTATGTGCATACACATGAATGAGCACACCTGTACATACACTTACACATGCACCTGTACACTTATGCATAACACACACACACACACACACACACAATTACACAAATGCAAGCTGCTGAGACCATTTTTATTGTCTGTGTGTATATGGTTTCAGGGCTCATCACTTTGTATTGAGTAAGAAATTAGGGTGCTCATCCCCCCAGAGAGATGCAAGTTCTCCCTCTCTCAGCAGGAATTAGTTGCCAATAATTGCTTGTCTAGGGGCGGGGCCCCATGAGAATCCCCCCTCTACATTAGCCTGTCTATCACTATCATCAGTGTTCAGGTCATCTTTATGTGGCCTTTTTCTTTTTTTTTTAGGAGAGACATTCTCACAGCGGATGTGCTGATATTCTGGCGAGTTTTTCTGCCCCTCTTCCTCAATGTTTCCTAAACTGTGGATATAGGAGCTGTGATATAGATGTATTCATTGGGGCAGGAACGCTCTGTGATTCATTTGTTTCTGCATTGGGTCCAGTCCTGGCTTTCTGGAATGGTTTCCATTTGCTGTAAAGAGAAGTTTCATTGGTGATGGGTGAAAACTATACTTACCTGTGAGTATAAGATTTAGAATACAGTAAGGAATTACACTGGTCCAGGAAAGCAGCAGTGGTAGATTCTTTTCTAAGGTCTATGACTTCACTAGCCCGGGTAGTTGGCTGGTTTCTAGTACCAGAAATGATTTCCTGCCTGTTCATTGGGCCTTAAGTTCAACTAAACAGATGTTGGTCATGGATATGTGAATGCCACTATTGCACCTTTATGCATATCTTGCCATGGTGGTCATTCTTGTGATCCATAGATGTCACAGCTGGCTAAGACTATTAATTGCTTCCTTCCTTTTGTAGCTTATGTAGGATTTTCTGGTACTATGGAAGCGAGACCACAGGAAGCATATTTTAATATGCAGAACTTGAATATTATGAAGAGAACAAGAGGAACATGTGAGCCAGGGTTCAACAATGTATAACAAAAAGGAAGATTAAACAGAGAAGAGCTAGGGTCCCAAATGCTTATCATTGATGACCCCTGCAGATTTCAAAGTTTACCAAAGAGGAGCCAGAATGGTCTAGAGTTGCCCAAAGCCTGCTTCCTGTGCACATGGCCAGGAGGAGGCTGGATCAAGAACACTTGGGTTTTTATATAACAGACACTCATAGAAAAGATAAAGAATGACAGAACAAGACTGTGCAATAAAGGTGATAATTAAATATCTAGGTAAAAATCAGATCAACCATGTATTAGCTGTGTGGTTATAGGAAAATCTTTGGCTTTTCTGTGCTCAACTGTAATAGATGTACTGTGGGAACCATAACTCAGAGAGGTAAAGAGTACATGAATTAATCCGTGTAAAGTACTTGGCATAGTAGAGCATCTAACACATATTTTGCCAATGTTAATTATTTTTCATGATAGATTAGATATAGATCAATCCACACACTGTTTAATAAAGCAAAACCACTCTATAACACAAACACCAGAGAAATTTACCCCATAGATTAGCGGAACAATATTAAGAGTTTTCTCTGTAATTAATAACCCCAATCTCTCTTCTAAAACAATTATTTGTGTGCTCTTAACTCTGAAGCTTGATGCTTTCTTCTTGTCAGGTTGTTGTGATTTTAATTATTTTAAAGAAAATGCCTCTGCAATGATAAACTATGAAAATACATCATGGGCAGAAGCTCTGACTGAGTTCCTTTTTTTATATAAATATTTTTTAAAGATTTATTTATTTATTTTTATTTTATAAAAATAAAATTGGTGTTTTACCCTGAAACTAGAGTTACAGACAGTTGTCAGCTGTCATGTGGATGCTGGGAATCGAACTCAGGTCCTCCGGAAGAACATCCAGTGCTCTCAACTGCTCAGTCAGACTGAGTTCCTTTTGCTTGAGAAGCAGCAGCTTCCTAACTGTTTCCTATTAGAGACTCTTACATCTTCAGGCTTCAAGAGCAAGGCAGAGGTCCCAACCCTGCCTTTGAATTATTCAGAGAGCTTCAGAAGTGTCTAAATCTTTATTGGTGGTGATCTTTGTGCATGCATTAATTTGGGATTTTCAAAAAGACAGATTAATTAAGCCATGCATCTTTACCAATTAGGCTTTTCCTCATTGGCAAATATGGGCATGAATTGTTTATAGACATAGTTTTGAGATTAGCTCCCAGCAACTCTTTCACAAAGTCGTTTTGCTAGTGAATTAAAAGAACCATGTGTGGCTACAAGTAGCAGAGCGAGAACCGCTGAGCTGGGATGCCCTGTATTAGCTCCATTATGCAAATAGGTATCCCAGGAGAGACATCCCAAAGACTATTAGCCTCTTTCACCTCTAATAACCTAAGATCTCTTGTACATGATCTGTAGAGATGAAAATATGTTCAGCCTGTGGGTAAAGGTGTTATTAATGCATAATTCTTTAACTTTCTCTTTCTCTACACTGGAATTCTATTTTGGCAAACCTCTGGGGTTTGGTTGTCAGAGAGATAAAAGCTTGTGAGTACTGCAAAAGAATCTCGGGTGAATCTTGGTAAATTTACAGGGCTGGGTTATTCTGCAAGGACTGCTGCCTTTATCTGTGAATAACACTACATCTCTCCTCTCTGCCCTTCAACCAATTGTGTTGTGAGTACGCTAAGCAGTATTCTCTAGGTAAAAGCCTTTTAAACATGACCCTGTGTTTCCATCTGTAAATGACTGGATTGTCAGTTGCATGTCAAATACAGCGTCTGGAACAGATTTGCAGGTAATGCTTGTCTGTTGTGGATAGCGCTGTTATCTGGAAGATGACAATGATGCCAATGGCCCCAGGAAGGCTCAGGGAGAGAATTACAGCTTGGTGTCTAAAAAAATAGTCACTTTTCAAAACCAAAATGGAATCTTCCAACTTTTTGAAAAGGTACTTGCTTGAGGCAAATGTCTACTCACATGCTTTTGTAGAACAGCAAGAGATGTCTGAAAGAGCTTTATCACAAATTCCCCGAAGTTCGTCATTACTAAATTCAACCTCGAGGGAGTTTGAGAAGGATGTTCAACCAGGAAGAGAATTCCACCAGCTTAGCTAACATAGTTTAGCTAGTGACTTATACAGGAAAGGTTTTTTTCCTCCATTCTGTCTCCCATTTGTCCTTGCAAGTATCCCTGTGTGTTGTGGCAAAGCATCCCTCTGGAGTCCCACATCCTGAGGTTTGATCGCTAGTCTGTGGTGCTCATGAAAGGAGGTAGCACTCATAATTGATGGGTAGGATTAAGTTAGGCCATTGAGAGCCTTTCTTTGAAGCAGCTTGCAGGACCAGGGCCCCTTTACCCTTGGTTTGCTTCCTGACCGCCATAAGGCACACAGGTTTGGCCCACCACATGTTCCACTTAGTGATCCACTGCCTTGCCACAGCCCTTAAGGCAGTGAAGCCAACTGGGCTTAAGCTTCTTAAGCCAGTGAGCAAAAGGAAACCATTCTTTTAAAGTTGATTGTATCATTTTTTTTTGTCATAATGGCAGAAATCAAATATTGTATTAAAGACTGTCTGGAGGAAAGAAAACAGATTGCCTTTTGGAAGAACCAAATATAGAGATCTTCAATATTAACCCCAGATGCATTTGAAAACTGTTTGCAACCGGAGTTCTTGTCATGTCAGAGGCAATGGAAGGCTGAGCACGTCTTCCCAGAAGATGTGAATCATACCTGTCTCAGTTATTTCGATGTCGATGGGCCAAGGAAAAGTTAGGTTGACAGTACCCTCATCTTTTGGTGGAAAAAAAAGTGATTTAATTTATGTTTGATATTTACTTAGGAAACTTTTATATCTCATCCAATGGTTTTCTTATCTTTAGCATTTTTTTTTTTAATTTTAAAATTCTAAGTGCAGTTGGTCTCCCCTCTCACCATGGATCTGCAGTT
The DNA here is from genome assembly GCA_004025045.1 of Sigmodon hispidus. Lineage (NCBI taxonomy): Eukaryota > Metazoa > Chordata > Mammalia > Rodentia > Cricetidae > Sigmodon > Sigmodon hispidus. The sequence goes on from PVIH01001317.1 coordinate 75,019, forward strand.
TGTAAATGTTGTATTTATCATTGTTCTGGCATTAAAAGATAAAGGACTGTCATGTGACCCCTTATTCCACTTTTTTGAATTCTGAATTTCCTTCAGCTCGTCTTTGTGAGGCACTGTCTTAGTTACTGTTCTGTTGCTGTGAAGAGGCACCATAGCCAAAGCAATTTATAAAAATAATAATAATAATAATAATAATAATAATAATAATAATAATAAAATTGGGGGCTGCTTACAGATGATAAGTCCATGGCCAGGCATATGGCAGCAGGCAAATAGACATAATGGTGGAGCAGCAGCTGGGAGCGCCCATCTAATCCACAAACAAGAGGCGGGGACAGAAAGAGAGAGAGACAGAGAGAGAAAGAGAGAGAGAGAGAGAGAGAGAGAGAGAGAGAGAGAGAGAGAGAGAACAAGCTACCTAATTAGGAGTAGCATAGGCTTTTGAAAACTCAAAATAAACCTCCAGTGACACAGTTCCTCCCAAGGCCACACCTTCTAGTTCTCAAACAGTCCATCTGAGAACCAAGTGTTCAAATATATTAACCTATAGGGGCTGTTCTCATTCAAACCAGCACAGGTACTTTGCATCATTTATTATTTGTTAATGTATTTTTATTTATGTGTTCTTGTTTCTCTTATTTGTGGTTCTGTCTGTGACCTGTTTGTTGATTTTCTTTCAGACTCTTATTTCGTAATTCTTCAAATAACTTCCACATCCATTCAGAGAAATGTGTCCATATTGTATCCTTATCACTATTTAAATTTCTATCACAGCATGATAAGTTTAGTACTGCTGCTTTGGAGATTAAGTTCTGAACACATGATCTCTGGGCAATAAATTCAAACAATCATATGGCGTGAACTCCACTATTGCAGTGGGGTCCTTGAACCATCTGCCTGTTTCTAGAATTAGGAATTCAGAATTACAGACTCTTCCTGGACATACAGAATGAGCATCTGCACTGTACAGATAAATTATGTACAATAATGCAAATTATATATATTTTGAATGGCACATAGCTATTGTACATATTAATGGAGTACCATGTGAAAGATCTTTGTCAATACTTATATGTAATGTTTGTGTCAGAGCAGTCAACACAGCCATTACTCTGAATGTTTATCTTTTCATATCTATGTTTTATCAAGGTCCAATATATATATATATATGTATGTATATATATATATATATGGTAACATTTATGTGTCCTTGAATTACATGTGTGTTGAAGAAGTTTCCTCTGAAACAAACTGTAAGATATTGCAGAATTGTCACTGTTTCTAAGGTCCCTCCTGCATCTGGGATGCCCTGATTGAAGTACTTGGGGCAGTCAGAAGCCTGGCTGTGCTCTCAGCTTGTGACTCCTCTATGGCAAAGAACTTAGATTTCTGATCTCTTGTACTTAAAGCACATTTCAAATAACCAACAAAAAAAGCAGGCACAACATCGGTTTCCAGTTTTCTCCCTGCTTATTTATTTGTGATTCACTGATTCAATTCTGTATCTGCAAACTTGCAAGTGACCAGGGAGCATCATTGCTTTAACAAAAGATTCAGTGGACATTTGTTTCTTTGAATATATTGTCTGCAATTTTCAAAGCACAAAGTAAAATATACCCAGGTGCTTTAGAGGATATTTCAATATCCAAGATGATTTGTATTGTTTCCTCAAACTGTAATAAAAGAGGTGTTATCTCTTTCATTCCTGACTGCATTTTAAATATAGAAGACCAGCACAAGAGTTTGACAGCCAGAGGTGTAAAGTTAAATCTATGTGAGATCAGAAATGAAATGAATTGTCAGCACAGGAAACAGTTATGAATATCTTCTTGTGGGGGAGAAGTGTTGTCCGATTTAACCACCATCATATCAGGACATACTCAAGGTGTACATTCCAGCCAAGGGTCTTATAGGACAAGAAAGGGTAATCATGACAAATGGTTATTGAAACAGTTTGTAGCTAGAGAACAATAAAGAATATAAAAAGTAAACTTTAATTAATATCCCAAACTCTTGTGGATACTTTTTTTCATTTCCAAATGAAAAGCCTTTTGATTTGAAAAGCTTTAGAGAAGTTGCAATTTGATGTCACTGGAAATCTGAAAACTCATGCATATCTCAATGGTTTTGGGGCTGAATTTACTTTGTATTCCAAAATATTTGTTTAAAGCTGACTCTCCACAATCTACATTTCTTTTCTTTTTTTTTTTCATGTGGTTTTGTTCCTTTAGTTTGTTTATATGATGGATAACATTTACAGTTTTTTGTATGTTAAACCAGCCCTGCATTTCTGGGATGAAGCCTACTTGGTCGTGGTGGATGATATATTTTGTACATTGTTGTATATGGTTTGCCAAAATTTTGTTGAGAATTTTCGCATCAATATTCATGAGGGAAATTGGTCTGTAATTCTCCTTCTTTGTTATATCTTTGAGTGGCTTGGATATTAGGGTAATTGTGGCCTCACACAATCTACATTTCTTAAGATGGTACATGAAGAAATAACTCGGTGGATAACAGTACTTACTGTGTAAATACGTGGATCTGAGTTCCAATTCCAAGTACCTGGATAAAAATGCCGGTGTGGGGACATATGCTTGCAACCGTAGCATTAGAGTGCAGACAGGTGGATCCATGGAGGTAACTGGCCATCTAGCCTAGACAAATGTTGAGCTTCTACTTATGGTTTAGTGAGAGAGTTTGTCTCATGAGAAGAAGGCCAAGAGTGATGATGAAAGGTACCCAGTGTCTCCTTGTAATTCCATATGTGAGTAAGTGAACATACATCTGCACTCACATGTATGTACCACACACACATTATACATAACAACACATTCTAAACACTCACAACACATACACACAGGAAAAACAAGGCAAATCCTGCAAACTTGCATGATTTGAACCCAGATCAGAGTTATCATCACTAAACTCCATGGCACACCTCTGTAAACAAATTTTCAGAAGTCCAGCTCCATGATTCTTTCAACTTCATATGCCTAAAGATTAGAATGCAATGGAAAAATGATAGTCTTCCCGGCCACTATTCAACAAACCGATCCCTTCTGTTTTACTATAGAAGAACACTTAAATGTAACTACAAGGTCACCAGAGTGAAGCCTTCATATTTGAAAATCCGTAAAGACATCATCCTAAATCTGAAATTAGGTATATTTATTCTTCACTCACACACAGTTTTAACCCCCATCACTGACTCATAGCAGGAGATAAAGAATATAAGCAACCCAGTAGCATCCTGCTTGGCAGAATGGGGCCAAAATCTAGGTTTGATATGATTTTTGTGTCCTGCCCTCACATAAACTCATTACTCTTATGTCCAAAATGGAATTGCTAATATTGACTTTGAAATGGACTCAGTCTATGGCCACCAGCTGAGTTATTCTCACACACATTTACACAACCATGGCCTCCTAGAGAAACTTTCTAGCCTCACTATGTTTAGTTCCTACTACTGTAGGTTTAGCACCCACATTAGACATTTTTCATGGTGAGAGTCTCAGGATAACAAGAAATTATGCAACTTTGGAAGGCAAGGTAAGCAGTGTCTCATCTGCTTCCTATGCTGTTGCACTTGCCTCTGGTTTTCAAGATCCTTGGCCATGATAACTGGCATTGTGATGATGCAACTCTTAGCTGACTCACTACTGTTGAGGTGGGAGTTGATGATATTTAAGAGAGAGATGTAAAATTTTCTACCTGCCATGCTAAGTATGTTCACAGATTCCCATTTTATAGATCCTTGCTTTGGAGATGGCCCAAATGTTCTTGCTTTATCATGGTTGTGTGTTACTACTTGTAAATGAAAGAGCTATTATGTTCCTCCAACCAGGACAGCATTCAAAAGTAGTTTAGGTGTACTTTTTAAAAAAAGGTTCATGCTTAAATAGCTCATGTAGAGTTCTCCATCATTAGACTTCCATGGATTTTTTAGAAATAAAAATTCTCCCTTTGAAAACAATTTAAAAATATGATATCTTGAATGTGAATGCTCTGTGGGTGTTGGGTATGTCTGTGAAAGGGATGTGTGGAGAATTGTCTGTATGGACTGTCATTACCTGAGATCTCATGTTGACTCTCAGCTGTGATAATATATTGTATATCAAATAAAGATTGCCTGAAGATCAGAGGACAGAGCCAGCACAGAGTTAGTGTAGACGTCAGGGACACTCATCTTCAGTCCTAGCAGAGGCAGAGATCCATTTGGATCTCTGTGAGTTCAAAGCCAAACAGAGCCTGGCAATGGTGGCACACATCTTTAATCCCATTTGAGAACACATGCCTTTAACCCTAGCACTAGGAAAGTTGAAACAGACAGCGAAATGGCTGTGCAGAGAAAGTTACATAAGGCAGGACGAGACCAGAGTTGACCCCAGTGTTTCTCTTACCTTTCCCTTCCCTTCACTTCCCTTATTCAGTTTGAGGATTCACGGAGACAGGGTCTACCCCTTTTGGTGGAGGAGTTCACTAGGTAAGAAGTTGCTGTGTCTTGTTCCTCTGTCTCTCTGATCTTTCAGCTTTCCCTCAATATCTGGCTCCAGGCTTTTATTATAAGAACAATTAAGATTCGTGCAATACTGAGCAAATTTCACATTTCTCTATTTTTGTCAATGTCCTGTAAAGAGGGTTTTTTTTTGGGGGGGGGGTGAGGGATTGTTTCTGAAATTCTTTTCCCTGCCAAATTCCAGTGTCACAGAGATGCTTGAAGGCTATATTTAGGAGGGAGTCATAGAGTACATTCACAGCAATTGTCCCTACTATGTTACAGCTATCACCACTTTAGTTCATTCATGCAGTGACATTTGATCATTTATTCAGCAGGTATTTAGCATCCGGTGCAGGTTCCCTTTTCTAGGTCATGGAAATGTAGCATTGGAGAAATAGTAAAAGGGCCATGCTTTCAGCAGTCCGAAAGTTGCTGTAGTGATAAGTGCTATGTAGGGAAATTAAAGTGTATAGGTGGGGAAGGGGGGCTGCTCTAGGCAGAGTGTTCAGAGAAAAGCAATGTTTTGTAGTTGGAGCAAAGAGCTACATTAAAAATTGTGGATGAGTGATGATAAGCCAGAGTTATAAGTCTGTGACAGCATCCTGCTGGACTTAGGAGAATACACGTAAAGGTCCTGGAGACCCAGCTGAGTTGGATTTCCTAGAGCAATGCTGGTCTGTAGAAATACAAGAACCGCATATGTGATTGATGCTTCGCTAGGAACTTCACCAATTGAAAAGGAAAACACCAAAAAAGAGGGCAAAAGTGGAATTATGTATTTTCATTTAAACACTCAACTGACACAAAATTACAAATAAAATAGTTCACATTCTTATGTTATTGTTTCAAAATTGTAAATTTCATACTTATTGTGTGTCTCAATTTGGAAGTAAAGCTTTCCTTGGAAGTAATTGCATTTTAATTTCACGAAATTTATGTGTTAAAGTAGATTCATGAATCTATGTTGTCTGAGCATCCTAAAGAGTTTCCTGAAAATTAATTAAGTACCTACTTTAAAATTTAAATTAAAGGAAGTTAAATATGAAAAACTCAGTTCTTTAAGTCCACTCTCTGGATTTCAAGACCTCAGAGGGCACGTGTGGTCAGTGGCTACTGAGATAGATGGACACGAGGTCAAGGTAAAAGGAAGAGAGAGCAAATGTGTTGAGCAACCAGGCAGAGGCCAGGTGACAGGGCTTGAACTAGGTGGTGGTGGGCACAGGAAGGACTGTGTCTCCTTTCAATATGAAAGAAAGTCACTCAGGTATCAGAATGAGTAATAGTTCAGAGTTTTGCCTTTGTAGGAATCCTCTCTGATCGTGGTAGGAGAAAGAATGGAAAGACAGGCATTTGATAGGGGCCTCTAGATAGAGGATGAAGGAGGCTTAAGATGGCTGGTCAGACATTTCCTAAAGGTAGCCTTGACACTGTGGGCTGCTATATTTGTCCCCAGATAGATAGTCAAGAGAGATCAAAGGGGATTACTAGAATTTAGGCCTGAGCAATTGGATAACTGGTTTTGCCATTATTGACAACACATATTTGGTGAAGAAAATGTTTAGGCTTCCAAGTGAGCTGAAAAAGGGAAAAGACAGGGCTGGAGAGATGGCTCATCGGTTAAGAGCACTGACTGTTCTTCTGGAGGACCTGAGTTCAATTCCCAGCATCCATATGGCAGCTAACAACTGTCTGTAATTTCAAGATCTGATACCCTTACACAGTTATACATGCAGGCAAAATGCCAATTTACATAAAATAAAAAAATAAATACTTTAAAAAGAAAGAAAAAGAAAATGGGAAAAGGTTAAAACTAAAGGTGCTGTATGGATATGGCAAAACTCATTTGAGACATAAATTCATGGTAGACTTGAAGTAGGGCAAGGAATCAGGTCCAAATACAGGATGGATGACTAGATGTCTTCAGAGGGAAGCGGAAGAATGATGCATTGATTGGTATAGTTTGATGACATTCAGACAAAGCTCTAAAGACTATGAGATGTGGGATGAATATCGAAGGAGGGGATAGATCTATCTATGTCTGTCTATCTTTCATCTCCCACCTATATAGATTTCTCAGATCTATGGGTTCCTGTAAAATGGTACATCTTAATCAACTCTTATGTCAGGAAAAAATAAAAACACATAAATATATGCTTGAGTTCCTAGTGTGTTCTCCTATTTGCCACTCCCTAATGTTAGAACATTTTATACATACTCTAAATTCAACTCTACATCCTCAGCCTTCTCTGCTTCTTATATTTTATTTGCTGTGTATATCAGTGATCCCAATAATAGCATGCCAGAAATTAGAAAATCATTTGTAGATACCAATTCCCTTTTAATCCATCTTCCTATATAAGTTAAAATAATCAATTTCTCCCTTACCAACCAACATTGTGTTGGATCAAGTGCTAGGCAATGCTCACCTGGAAAGGGTCTCCTACATCTAACTTAGTTTTCTGCACTTGACAGTCTTCAGGAGAAAAAGCTCCTCTTCCCTTTTGGACAGCACATCTTTCTGGTAGTTTTCCTCCTTCTCTTATGCAATTACAAACCATCATGTTTCCTAGACTGTCACACTTTTGCAAATGAACATTGTTTACTTGGACACATCTTCTATATATGCATAGTCACTTCTTGTTTTGCTATCTTTCCAGGCTCTGCTAAGGTACACTTTCTTGGAGAGAACCCTGCTCTAAGAAAATCCAACCTTCATTTTCTGTTTTCCCCTTGGCTCTTCAGCAAACTTACTTCTGCTTTAAGTTGAAGTATGCTCATGACTGCTTTATATGTCTGTAAAAACTTTCTAGCAAGCTGGTTGCTTGAACAATGAGGTCATAGTGTTTTTATTGTTGTATCTGCAGGGCCTGACAACTTGGTAATGTTTGAATTGTGGAATTATAGTCAGCACTTCTATGTACAAGCTTTACATCTATGGATTAAACCAACCCAGAACAAAAATATTGGCAAAAAATAATGACAGAATGTATGCAGACTTCTCTCTTTTGTCATCATTCCAAAGTCATCGATTATAAAACTCTCTATGTAGTATTTGCACGTTATCAGCTATTGCAAGTCTTCTAGAGATGGTTTACAGTGAAGAGATATACAAGGATCTTTGTGAATACTATGCCATTTTACATAAAGTGCTTGGGTATTCCCAGAGTTCAGTGTCTGTGGGGGTCCTGGAACGAATCCATTGTGGATACTGAGAGACAACTGTATTTTAAGACACTGAACAAACGAGTTCTAGATTTGGATTAAAGGAAGATGAACTGGGAACGAAGGAGGAAAAATGCTTAGGCAATTGATCTTGGGATGAGCTGTGCCAAGCTGCACAGATGGCTGAAGTCTGTGTAGAAAAAAATGTAAAACTTTGCTGGAGGCTAATCCATGCAGAATCCTTCCTGTTTGGAGGAAGGATGGATTTGCCAATCATATCATTAAATTGTTCATTGTTCTTCTCTCTACTTCTTTCCTGTTATGTGATCTTGTCATGGGTAGTCTTGACTCAATCCAGAGAAGTCTATTGGACTATAATGATGATAGCCATAAGTTTACACACACACACACACACACACACACAGTGTTTTCTAAGTATTTTTGTGACCCTTTACCCTTTGAAGCAAGTAAGGCTTACCTGGAGAGCCAGCAGCCTCCTTCTGCTGATTGTATAGATCTGAGTAAAGTGGCCAAAGTCCTTATGAAACTGATAAAGTATTATTTGTTCTGCATCTTCAAAATGGTGCTGCAAAACAGTACTTGCATTATAGAATTGTCAGGAGTACTGGTGAGTCAGTATTTACAAAGACCTTATAACCTGGAGCATACCAAGTTGCTCCGAACATTAAATGCAAGCAAACATTAAATTAATCACATCACCCTCACTATGTCCCCATCTTCCTCTCACAAAATCAAGTGTCTCTATTCATAATCTCTTGCATCAGTGATTTTCCTTTCAAAGGTGTGTGGAGCACGACATATGAGGTGGCAGTTCAGCTTCTGCCACTGAGACTCATCATCAGTCTCTTTTGTCATTTATAATAGGATTGAAAGTCTCAAAACCATCTTGGAGTGTTGCTAAGAACTTCTAATGAGATTGCAAAGTATTATAAAGACATATAACCCATATCTATACACATATATGTATTTAATTATATTGATAAACTGTAAAAGGCTATGAGCATGTTAGATGAGACATAAAAGTAAGCACAGATCTGCCTTTGAAGTGCCCTGATAACCTATTTTGAAGAATGCCTATACCATACCACTGCAGTCTAACTTTTTTGGGCTGAGGTATCCTGACAGGCACTTCTACACATTTCTTCCTTTATACGAAGAAGATCTGGAACCCATTTAAGATCTGGATTCCTTCAGTCATCTCCCATTCATGATTAAACACAGTCAAGTATTACATGACACCCTAGCTAGTAAGACCACATGTTAAATCACAGCTTTTGTCTGCATCTACTGACTCCTGGGGGCTTAGCAATTCCCACATTGTTTCCTCCGTGCTCCCTGGGCTAAACCAACATTAGGAAAGCATGAATGATTTAAAGTTTTATCTCCCCAGTTCCCCTTTCCTTATCAAAGCTTTGTACAGAGAATTCTGGTGACAACTGGGTCCTTAAGAATCTTACTCAGTGATTATCTTACAGTTATTTTTAAAGTCTACACCCCCTTATGACTTTAACAATGCCTCCATCTTCCCATAGTCTGGGAATTTGAAAAGTGTAATCTTGACATACCTGAAAAATTCTTCTTGAAAACGAAAGGTGGGATTCACTTTCATTTGTCAAGTTAGATTCCTCCATGGCTTTAGAGAGTATGCTGAGTCATTTTGCAGCACAGTGCAATTGATGATGACTTCTATTTACGTGATACGGCAGCAGAAAGAGAAAGGTCAGGATCCAGAAGGAGAACAGCAGGCAACTATTTATTTAAGATAACTTTCAGACAAGAAAGAACCCTGTAGTTAACAGTTTTTAATCCTGAATATGTTCAATAGAATATTTCCAAAAATGTCTGTCACTCACTCCAATGAATATGATATACTTACAAATCACTGTTGAATCCATAGACCCAAATTATTTATTGTAAAGAAACAAACATGGCAATATGCTTTCTATGCCTTTCCAATTAATGTTTAGATCAATTTATCTTGGTGATGAGGCTGCCTTGTTGGATTTTAAGAATATTATGACTAGTTACCGGAGCCAAGGAGATGAAACACACAGTTCCTGGAATTCAACATCCATTATTTATCCGTTTATACTAATAAACCTGTATATCCCACATGTCCCAGCTCAAATATAAAAGGATCCTCAGAAGCACAGCCTGTTTTAAATTTATAACACAACAACTGAGACAAAGAAGAATGACATTGGAAGGCAGTCACCCCCTCACACACACACAAATTCAAGAAGATAAATGATAAAGAGATTAAAGACATGCATTCTTTTCCTTTTCTTAAAAGAAAAATTATTCACAAAAAATCCAAAATTATGCTCTATAAAGAGAAGAGGGAAAAATTAAAGTGAGGATACAAGATCAGATTGAGTTGTAATATAAAAGTGGCTGGTCTTTTTCTATCAAAAGGCAAAGCTAACTGATTTATGTTTTCAGCTCTAAGCTATATTTTATTTTCTCCTCCTCCTCCTCCTCTTCTCCCCTTTTCTTCCTTTGCTCTCTCCTGAGAGGAGAGTGTAGCTGCTAGATGACGTGTCTATTTTAATTTGACGCACTGTGTCTTAATTACCAATGTTTAAAGACAAGGCAAGAACATTAATTTCTTACTTCAAAGGCTTCCACAGCCTCAGCAGCAAGAAGTGGCTCAGATGTTCCTGGATACAGGGTGACAACAATATGGTGTCTTTATATTTTAGGACTGGTGGCTCATTAAAAAAAAAAAAAAATTCATGGCACACCAAAGTGAAAATGAGGACACAAAGTTGGCTTTTCTCTGTGTGATTCTTTACTCAAACAACAGGGATGTTTTCTAATACATTGCCCAGGCCCAGGTACTTCAAGAATAATTTTTTTGAATATGATAGTTCTCATACTTAATGCAATATAAGCATTGTGAGATGTTAGTGGGTCATAATACACAGGGAGCAGTAACAATGGCAATGACAGATGATGTTGCTAGTATTTACTGGGCCTATAGTCATTGTACGTGCATAGATTTCTACCTCTTTTATTCCCCTCAAGGAAGTATACTTTCATGCTAGCTCAATGTAGGTTATAATCTGAGACTGCTTGTGACTGACTCAGTGTTGATGGCTTCTGAGAATACAAATAGTGTAGTCTGTGCCTGCCCCCCTTTTCTAAGGGTCTTATTGGATGTTCACAGCATTTCTGTGTGCTTGCAAATATTTCAAGGCTTCAGAGGAAGGAAACGCTGAAAGATGGTCAGTAACTCCTCTGAAGTCACACAAGCATTACATTTAAGGGGCCTGTTGGAAACCTTTTGAAATCCTGGCTGGAATTGTTCCAATGGGTAGAAATCATCGTTTCCTTTGGAAAAAAAAAATTGAGTTTGATAAAGAGTTACTAGCAGAGTGTTGCTGCCAGGCTAGGTCTCTGATTCCCTAGAGATGACTTCTGTGTGTCAGCAAGGTGAAGACAGCCTGTGCTCAGCCAACATTTGTAGCTTGCTCTATATAATGATAAATCATTCATGTCGGCTACATTGAATACCTCTGTTTGAGAAGACAGGATGACATCCACCTCCCCCTGTCCAAATCAAAATAGAGTAACTGATTTTGGTTGACATCACTGCCAGTTACCACAAAGTAGAAGAGGGAGTCACTTACTTTGACCACCAGGCAACTGGTAAATTCTAAATCTGGACAAGTGTCATCTGTACCTGTTGAGAACAATGAAAAAAATCTTCCCTGCCCAGTCATTTCAAACAGACACACAAATGGCAATGCACAAGCAGTGGACTCTGACACCCATGAGGATAGTATCTGATTATTTCTGAAGACATTCTTAGAAAAATAAATGACCTTTGTAGAAAACTCCTTCTACCAGACTGCTGTCCACTAGAGTTCTGAGTAGCTCGTTCAGGGCTTGATTAGAACCACTAGATTTTTATGCTAATCAAACAGGAGAATGTTGATCTTGAGATGGGCATGGGTCCTCTGGATTCCAGTCCACTAAAGTTTCATTGTGTCAGTCTGTCCCCTTGGTCCTTTTGGGTTACTACAAGATGCATTTCAACTGCCTCCCCATGATTATCAATGATCATGAATGGGGCTTATCATTCACTGTAGCTGTAGTAACCACATACAGTGAGTGACATATTTCTCTTGAGCATAGATATTTATAACTAATACAAGAAATTACCTTTTCTAAATGAGTGGTCTTTTGGTTTTTCATCATTCTATTTTTTCCTGAGGGTTAGATCAACTGGAATTCTCCATTCATGGGACAGTATCCTTACTGGTCCAAGCAACATCAGTCTTGTCATTCTCTATCCATAGGACAGTGTCATTCTTGGTTCAAGCAACATTGTTTTTCTGTTTTTTTTTAATACCTTATATCTGTTCTATTTCCTGTATTCCTATATTCTTGATCATGGACACTGACTAAATGTTATCAACATATTTGTATTGCGTTTTACAGGCATAAACTTTGAGTTTTTATCAAAGGATTTGGGTATAGATTGCGGTCACAATCTCATGTTTTTTAACTTTGCACTATATTTGTTGGATCCACCCAGGTTCTAACTGCTTCTTCATCCATCATGAGAATCATCTCCACATGTACCTCTCTGCTGCAACTATTTCAGACCTGTTCGCTTGAGGTTGAACTTGATAAATCTTTGGGATATATACTTGGGAAGACTTGTTAGATCAAATGGTCAAGCCATAGGATTTCAAATAAATACTGTCAAGTGCTCCTAAACTATTTGTACAAATATTCACCCCCACATCAACATATCATATAATGTTTTAAATTCACACATTAATTAACTGACTATCAAGATATTTTCTTACATGGTTTTGTGCTCTTTGCAAGTTTACTCTTTCCTAAAAATCTCACATGAACGTATTTGCCTATTTTTCAACATTAGGACCTGATATTTGCTCTCCATTTACTTTTAAAAATTATTTTAATTTTAAAAACATGAGCATGGTTTTCTCACTCTGTCTTGTATCTTTTGAAGATTGCCAGGAGGTTCTTTTTAAATCCTTTTATTAGCATATGTTATAATGGATTTGATTAGATATCATCATAATGCCATATGTGGTGGACTTTGACCATTTTTCAAAAGGGAAAAGCTGAATTTTCCCTGCTTTCTTTTGCAGCCATAGGGTACATGCTGACCTAGTTCTGGGCAATGAGATCTACACAGAAGCTTTTATTTTCTGGAAAAGAAAACAAAAGCCATTAGTGGTTTTTTTCAGACTCTTCTTGATCCTTGGAACATTGTGTTGGTTTAAACAAAATACCATTTTCATCCTTGTCTGTCCTTTTATGCCCTGTAGAGTCTGGAAAGCCTGGAAGCCTGTCTTCACAGAGCTTCTGACATAAGGTTTTCAGTGTAGAGCTGCTCCCTCATGTGGGATCTTGAAAGAAGAACTATCTTACTAGTCATACACAGCAGTCAGCCAGTCCTGAGGACAACCGTTTACAATGGTGGCTCGACCTGTCTCTTGAAAGCTTGTGCTTTTGGTTCCAAGTGATAAGATGATGATCAGTCATTTTCTATAATTCTGTGGCTTTCTGCAGCCTCTAAGTTAGGTAAAAACACCAGGAGCAACCTATGCAGATATGTGTTGTGATATTTTGTATGTGCTCTAACAAATAATGCTTGCCTAAAGATCAGAGGGCATTGACTAATTAACCATAGAGGCCAGGCAGTGGTGGCACACACCTTTAATCCTAGCACTTGGCAGGAAGAGACAGGACTGTCAGGAATTCAAGACCACCCTGGGCTACAAGAAATTGATCCAGTCTAAAAGAGAAACAGAGGCAGGCAGTGGAGGCTCATGCCTTTGATAGCAGAACTAGAGAAGTGGAGACAGAAAGTGATATGGCTGGGCAGAGAAAGGAATATAATTCCAGAGGAGATAGAAGCCATCCCCCACTTTGGCCTGAGGATTCTGTAGAGGTAAGAAGTCTCTCTAGTGACTGGCTCATTTGTCTCTCTGATCCTCCACTATTTACTCTGATATCTGGCTGTGTTTACTATTATTATTATTATTATTATTATTATTATTATTATTAAATCCAATTGGGATCTGAGCCACAGTGTGTTCTTTCTGACTTGACCTCAAATAGTCCATAAGCCCTGGGTAACTTTCACTAAACCCCCCTTTTTGTGCTTAAAATACCTACAAAGTTTTCCAACCTGCAGAAGATGCTGATGCAAGAGGAAATAGATCTGAGAAGATACCACTGGGCTGCTGCATCAGCTCTACCCAGTATGACACCTTTCATTCCTTTTCCACGAAATAACAAAATTGTGATTGTCTCAACTGCTACTAGTCCAGTTTCCTCACATGTATAGCCAAAGCTTTCCCTTTCTTATCTGTGAAATGGACTCTAAGGTTTGGTATGTATAGTTTATGTAGGACGCTTGGCAGAGAGTGGCCACTTAAATGTCAGAGACTAATACTGAATCATCTGGGTAATATCCATCTCTTAAAAGACATGTCTCTTCTTCTCAATACCTGTTCACAATGGAATTGATGCAGTAGAGTCTGCCCTTGGAACTTCAAGTTGGATATTTGGTTGTATTAGTCCATGCAAAGTGAAATTTGAGTAGTGCTGGTGAATAAAATTAGAGCAAAAATTAGTGCAAAAGTATCTCAAAGATGTGCAGGGAAGATTGAGCTGATTAGACTTGTAAATTTCACTAAAGTCACCTGGGAGAGGGAATTCCACTTGAGGCATTGCCTTCTTTAGAATGGCTTGTAGGCAAGCCTGTAGAGCATTTTCTTGTTTAATGATTGATGTGGGAGGAACCAGCCAAGTATAGGCTAAGCAGCCTCTGGATTGGTGCTCTTGAGTTGCATAAAAATACAAGGATGGGCTGGAGAGATGGCTCAGCCATTTAAAGCTGAGCTCACAACCAAAAATATAAGAATGCAAGTTGAGGGGCTGGAGAGATGGCTAAGGGGTTAAGAGCACTGGCTGTTCTTTCAGAGGGCCTGGGTTCAATTCCTAGCACCCACATGGCAGTTCACAGTTGTCTGTAACTTCAGTTCCAGAAGATCTGACACTCTTACAGAGACATGCAGGCAGGCAAAACAGCGATGCACATTAAATAAATAAATGATGAGAAAAAATAATACAAATGAAGCAAGCCATAAAGAGCAAGACAGTAAGCAGTATTCTTTCATGGTCTCTACCTCAGTTCCTACTCTGATTTCCCTTGATGATGATGTGGATATTTAAGCCAAATAAACTCTGTCCATCCCAAAGTTGATTTCAGTCATAGTGTTTATCACAGCAGCAGGAACCTAACTAGAAGGGAGACTGAACTGTAGAGATTCCTGGGATGCATAAAGAAAAACAAACCTAAATGTTATGCGTATGACTCTCACTGTTCTATAAATACTTCTCATTTTATAACTTACTGTAAATAAGAGGACTTTAAGTGCTCAATTGGAACCAGAAAAAAAGAGAAAGAAAAGAAAGTGTTGATCATATCTTGTGTCTCTTTGACAGAGGATAACAAAGTGGCCATTACATTCCGTACTACTTTCTGAAACCAAGACTGTAATCAATGCTTTGGTCCTGCAAATCTATTTTTCTAACCCAGTGGTTGTACATACTTAGTGTCTTTAATATGGAAAGGCATTTGGCTTCTCTAACTTTCTAGCTGTGTTCATAAATCAAGATAATCCTTATCAGCAGAACAAACAAGAGGAAAATATTGTGAGGAAAGGTAAGTGAGACGTGAAATAACGTGTTCAGAGGTACAATGCTAATGAGAAACATAAAACCATTACTTTTTCCCCAAGGTGACTTATTTGCTTATGTAGAATCTTTTTAAATTTGTCCCACTTGAAGACTACAGAGATGTGTTTCATATTCTGTCATGGAACTCTTCCAGTTAGCTAAATTTTCAAATCAAGTTTTGCCTTGTCAGAGGTCTATAAAAATATAATCTTCTCCTTTAGTGCCAGCACTGGGACCTCATAATTATCTTTGAATTGTTATTGTAATCTGAAGGTTGTTTTTAATCCCCCCACCCAAAGTTGAAGCTTTTTGAAATGTGACCTAAGTATCTGTGACTAGCAATCCAGAAAAAGTGTTTACGGGTTCTCTCTCTCTCTCTCTCTCTCTCTCTCTGTCTCTCTCTCTCTCCCCCCCCCCCAACACATTGAACAATATTCTGGTCTCAGTGGACTGACAGCAAATTGATAAACCACAGCAAAATTGCTGCTATACCAAACCTGGGAGATAAAACGGCTGAGTGACAGGTGGGACTAATCAGTTCATAGGTAGAAATCAAGATTGGATTTGATGAGAGGATTTCTGGGTCCGTGGTGGATTCAATCCTCTTTTCAATATACTGAAAAGCCTTTTTTTTTTTGCCAAGTTTGATTTGCATTATTTTTCAACCTGAGCTCTGTCAGTTCTCTTCAAGGAGGTTTCTCAGCACTGGCTGGTCCCAATTCTGCAGTGAGCCGAACAGCCTATGAGAAGGATCAGAGTTAACAAAAGGAAACGGAGAAAAACTAAACGCCTGCTCCCCTGTGAAATCTATTCAGGAACCCATTATTAGTTATGCCAGTGGTTAGTTAGTTATGACAACAATACGTATAAGATGTCACACCGCGAGGTGCCCCCAACACTGTTATGTTCAACTGGTTTCAGATTGTTATATTCCACTGGCATCTGGCCAGCCTGCCACATCATTAACGATGGCAAAGAGAAGTGAGTAATCATTTCAACCTTGAAATTAATTTTCTCAGATCACCAGAAACCATTGGATCTTGCTCAGATGATTATTTTCATGTCCCAATCAAAACTTTTCAATGAAAAAGTGCTTCCTTGCTCCTGACTACATAATCTCATGAATCCTTTCTCTACATGTTTTTGTTGCTGTTTTGAGGGTGTGGGGGGATTGAACTTGTGACCTTGGACATGTAGGGTGAAAACTCTACCCTCCTGCTGTATTTCCTATTTTCTCCCACTTTGTCAAGAGCCTCCCATCAGCAAATTGCATCTTTAGTTAAAGCTGCCCTTCCTTCTTCCTTTTCTTTTTCTCTTTCCTTGATGCTTCCTTAGGCTGCTTTCAGGAGATAAACTGCCAGTCTCTAGGTCCACAGGGCTTTCTTGGTAATGAGCACACTGATGTGGGTACCAAGTCAAGGTAGAGCCATTGTAACTCCTCTGTGGAATGGCACTGGGAGACTACCCTATAAGGATTCAGGACACTGAGGATGTAAGAATTACTAACAGAAAACCCAGCAGTTTGGTACTGTGAGGGAGTCTTTCACCTTTCATCGGAAGATTAAAGATCTGAAATTCAAATTGAAGATCCTCTTTGAATTGCTTTTAAGAGCTGGCTAGGACTGAGATGTTTATTATAAAAATAAACATTCCTAGTCTTACAGGGCTGATCTTGCTTGATTCTTCTGTATCTACTCTTACCTGCATATTTAAATGGATGATTGCATCCTTACTGGATTTGTTTACCAAGAATTTATGAGGTCCTCCTGTGGGTTTATGCTGTGAATAAGATTGTAAAAGTCTCTGTCCCTTGGGAGTTGACATCAATATTGGAGGGGGACGATGAGCCAACTGGAGAGGTGAGATACATAGTACCTGGTATCACTGAGCAGAAAAAAAAGCAAGCAAGAAGAAGAGAGTTAGACCAAAGGGCATAATTCTCTGGGGTGCAGGAGATTCCAAATAAAAATGTACTCTCTGAATGAACAAGCAAAAACATGGAGGGAGTGACTCAGAAGGATATTTGAGGGTTAGAGACTTACAAGCATAGAAAACCAAAAATAGAGTTTCTATGTGAGAGAATATGAGGTATATTCCAGAAACAAGGACATCCAGAAATCTCAGAGGCTGTAAGGGTGTGAGCAGAAATGAATGGCTGACAAAGACACCAGAGAGGATCCAGGAGTTTGGGGACAGAGTATGTAGGACCTTTTTATCATCATGTTCTCCAGCCTTCTCTCTGAGTGGGGGAGCACTTATTTGATGTTACAAGCAAGGAAGTGAGAAGATTCCCTAACAAGATCTTAACTTACAAAGTACCTGGCTGGTTCCCAGCCTCAGGACAGGAAGAGAGGGCTCAGGGATAGAGAAAGCAGCCAACAAAGGTGTCCCTTCAGCACAACCAAGAGGTGATGATGGCTTGGATAAAGGAGAGACTCCTGTTTGAAAAGTAAAAGTTGGTAGGGTTAGCTGACTGATTGAAGGAGCCCTGCTATAGATGGGGATTTGGATGTAACCCCAGGCTTTTGTGCCCAAAGAACTGAAAAGAATGGGTTTCTACTAAGGTGAGAAAGAGTTTAGAAAAAAAAAAAAGAAACAAGTGTTAGAGAAAAGAACCACTGTTTTGTTTGGACATGCCAGTGAAGTTTGAAATGCCTTATGGGTAAGGTACCTCTTGGTTGAGCATTTAAGTTCATACTGCTAATATGGTATTATACCTTAACATCTTGCCAGTTGCCAGCATCTTCCTTTTACTTTCAAAGTGAGCCTGATTGGATGCCACATCGATGTTGCTGCATTCCTGCTGGGCATGTGGCTAAGTAGGTTGAGCATAGAGATCAGTGTGGAATTCAGACCAAAGTACTGAGTGTAAGAATTTGAGGTGAGGAACACTCACCAAATAGATATAAATGCAGAACAGTGTTTGGAGGTAGGCACTCCAGAAGGAAGAAGTGAGGCCAATGGACATAGCTCTGAGTTTGGTTTCTGAAGAGTTTAGGAAGGACAGGTCTATTTAGTTCTAAAATCTGATAGTTGTTCAAGTAATGATTTCTAGCCGAGGCAAATGGAAACTGCAAACTCCTGTCTTCCATGGCTCAAGTGCTCAGTCTCCTCCTCTCTGATGTATTCTGCAAAATTGTTATCTCACAGTTTTTAATGTGTATATGTGAAGCATACCATCTTCACTACATAAAAAATTTTCTGCAGTGCATGAAAAATAATGTTCACTGGTGATTTAAGCAGCATCTTAGAAATATGCCATCTTTTCTTAACTCCATATTGATTTTTTTTTCTGAAGTTAAAAATTACTTGAATTTTTTTATTTGTGTGTATGTGTGTGTGTGTGTGTGTGTGTGTGTGTGTGTGTGTGTGCATGCATACCACCTGAACATAGAGATCAGAAGAGGGCATCAATTAATCAATTATCTTGAGCTGGAATCATAGGCAGCTGAGAAGCACCTGACACGGACACTGAATTTAGGTTTCTGTAAGAGCAACATGCACTCTTGAATACTGAGCCATTTTCCTTGACAGTCATCTCCCTAGCACACCAATGACTTTTTAGATGAAAATAAAAGGGGGCGGGGAATGTGTGTTTACATTTGTTCATGTGGGGGTTTACACACAGCATGAGGATAGAGGTCAAAGGTTGACACTGGATGTCTTCCTTGTTGCTTTCTGCCTTTTCAAGACAGGGTCTCTCACTGAATCCAGATCCCCTTGATTTATCTATGCCAGATAGTCCAGGCATCTGCTTGCTCCTGTCTCACAGCACTGGGGCTTCATGTGTGCACCAACATGCTGCTTGCACATGAGCGCAGCTGGGGATGCTACATCAGTTCTTCATGCTTATGTAGCAAGCATTTCACCAACTGAGCCAAATCCTCAGCTCCTATTTTTCAAACATTTTCAGCATTATTTTATATATATTTAAATTTTATTATGTGTTCTGCCAGCACTCCAGAAGTCATCAGATCTCATTATAGATGGTTGTGAGCCACCATGTGGGTGCTGGGAACTGAAGTCAGGACCTCTGGAAGAGAAGCCAGTGCTCTTAACCTCTGAGTCATTTCTCCAGCCCTGTTTTCTATATATTTTTAGACCTTCAACATCTCTACCATATTCACATTAATAAAATGATTAAATGTATGAACTCTACTCTGTTCCTTCAGGGATTTCATTCTGGGAGTTTATGTCAGCAATTCAGTTTGGGAAGGAACAGAAATTAGAAGCACATTTACCATTTTTAACAGTGAGGTGACCTTTGGTATAAAACCTAGTCAGAAAAAGAAAGGCATAAAAAAGAAATCCTATTTTATGTACATCTTTGAGTTATATAAAAAGTGCATTTGAATGATCAATCAAATCTATGCTTCTACACTAGTTTCTATATTCCTATATTGAGATAAAAACAAACACATAACCTGGGTCAGTATCTTTAAAGTCAATCTTGAAATACATTGAAAGACAACATCAAACATTGGTAACACTTTCGTCTTGTCTTGAAAGAGCTCACTGAGTCAGGAAACTCAATAACTATTTTAGCTGCTAGTTTCCCTGAGGGTCAAAGGCAGGCCTCTGTCAGTCAGCCCTGCTCACTGTGCTTCATTCTGTCTCTGTTCCTCTTGAGCACATGTCAGGTCTGGAGATGTTTTGTGTAACTTGTCTTATACCAAGAACAGAATCCAGTATCATGAAGCTCATATTCTAGACACTTTTCCCTGCGGGATATTATGGTTGATATTTCGGAAGGACACGTAGGACCTCTTAGGAATCAGCCTCTAAGAGTTGAAGGAGCCATTGGGGCCACACTGGTTGTACACAGGTCTGGCTGAGAGTCTTAGGATTGGTTTCTCCACTTAATCACTATTCCTGTTTGGTAGTTGCTGTTTCTGGCACTAATCACAGTTTGAGCAGAGTCTTTGGGAATGAAACTGCCTACTCCTTGGAGTTAGATGATAGTTAAATACACTAAGGTATGTAAATCACCTAAAATGTCTGGCTTATGGTCAGGATTCAGGACATGGTGCAGACTATTATTATTTTAATCTATTTTTAAAGCAGTTGAAAATGGTATTAATCTTGTTTATTTATATAAACAAACTGTCTACAGCTCAATTTAGCCTTCAGAATCACTAGCTCACTGGTGAGTTGGAAAGATGCCATTTTAGATTATTAAGATAATTATATGCTCTCTAACTTAATAAAAATATATTGATAGTATATAAATATATATATACTTCCACATATATAGATTCATATGTTCAAAAGCTGGAAGTTAATCAAGTTATCCCAAGCTCCTGAGAAAAATTAATTTCTTAAGATATTTACCTATTTCCCCCATTGAATATTTTTAATTTTTACTGAGTAAAAAATTTGCACAGAAATCATGTTTTCAGTGTTCACTGAAGAACATGTGCCTGCCTAGAGAAATATATGGTTTTCTGGTGTGTGTACATATAATTTCTCCTTTAAATCAAATGCTACCATGCTGCATATGTTGCCTGCAAGTTGTGTTTCTAGTCCGTGGTTTGTTTTTGAGATTTATTCATCCTGATTTGTGTAAACGTAATTCACTGCTTTTGACTGCGGAGTACCGTTCCAGCAAATAAATATGCTGTATCTCATGTATTGGCAAGTCATCTGGATTCGCAATTGTCTGTTAACTTGGGAAGTTAACAGAGGGGTTTCTGAGTCATGTAAGTAGGTAGACACCTCCCTGAAATGAGATTTCTAGTTGTTGCTTTCAGCAAGTCTCTAATTCTATAGTTGTGAGGTATGTTTTTCTTCTTCACCTGACTGCAAACACTGACCAAGTGCTCTCACCTTCAATCTCCTCCTTATTAAATTTCCTTGAAGTCAAAGCAGAAGCCTCAGGTAAATGCCAGGAGGCATCCAGATGCTTGACCTGCCTTTAATACCACAGATGACCAGGTATGGTCCTCAGAGAAAGTAGGACAGTGTTTCAGTTGCTCCCCAGCTCTACAGCTTTACTGAGCTCTTACGAAATTAGACACCAGTGAATTGTTCAGGACATGTTTTGGGCAAGTAAACTCAACCATAAAATTATAAATACTAGTCACCCGAAGCTCTGAATGGTTGAGAGCAATAGCTAATTAAATAGACTGTGCAGTACATTTTATTTACAGAACGCCCTGTTGAAGAGACAGAGGCTGTGAGGCTGGCATCCGGGCAGCACAGAATCTTCTCAGAGAAACAGACTTCATCTTGCAACCCACGATGCTCGGAAATTTCTAATTTGAGGCTTTGTGAAAAGATGTACAATCTGGTGCTTCATGCGGTCCATGGCTGGATTCAATGAGGCCCATCTGCTCACTGGGAAAGACTGAAGGATGCTTTCTTTTTGGTATTTTAATTTCAGGTGTAGGTGTTTCAAAAAGGCAGTTACTTAAATGAATCACCTCGAGACATGTGATGTAAATGTTTAAGCCAAGCTACTTGATGGGTCTGGATAGCAGTTCATTCCATCTCAATCTCCCTCGGAAAGTTCTGGTGGACACAGGCATTTAAACCAGAGCTCTAGGCCTGTCTTTTCCCAGGAGACAAAAACATTGGAGGATGAGCGAGCCTGTGGCCCTTGGATGACTGTGCAGTGGAGTTCTCCTTTGGGGTTTTCTGATCAATCTTTGACTTTTGCTTTTCGGATTTCTGCTCACCTGATGGCACTAAGCCTTGAAAAAGGTGCTTCTGTGCATGGTCGTTTGAATACTCTTGAGGACTATCCTGTTGCCATCCAAGGCAAAAGCAAAGGTTGACTCTCAAGAGCAATGATTCTTTTTGTGTTTTCCCTAGTAGCTTGTCAAAAGCTAAATTTTATGTTTTTATCTTCCTGCAGTCTTAAAAAGAATAGAACACTATTAGACTTCTTCCTATCAGGATAGCAGATATGTAAGAGCATTGAAAAAGAAACCAAATCCAACAAACATCCCCCCCAACACACACACACACACACACACACACACACACACACACACACACACCAAACAAACAAACACCAATGAAAACATGGCATTAAGCTCCAGGTTATTCCATGTGGACTCTCTGGAGCTACATTTCATGGAACAACATCGAAAACAAAAGATGGTTCAAATCCTGGCTCTTTTGCTTTCTGTCCTCATGCATTTCAATGAGTTTCTTAAATAACTCATCCTGAGCATCCTTCCTATTGCTGGTGTTGATAGCATCCTGCACAGTGATGGAGGAAATGGATGGAGGACCTTAGACACAGTGCCTACTGCAAGGTGTTTCTCTCCCATGTTACCTATCTCAAAGAATGTCCTAACTATGCTGACATAGTTTAAAACTAGCAATGTAACACCTCTATCTAGAAAACACAATTATCTTGCTTATTGCCTGGCAAATGCTGAGCTTACTTTGAGTATTTTTACCAGGCCTTGCTTGTATTTCCCTGCCCATTTCTTCTCTTTTAGAACACTAGGGAATTTGTGTCCTCTCCATTTTAACTGGACACTGCAATGGAGAAAAGTTGGTTGTTATTTTGTTGTGAGACAAGGTCTCACTGTGTTACTCAGGCTGACCTTGAACTTGTCAACCTATAATCATGCCTCAGCCTCCCAAATGCTGTAATTATAGACCTCTGTCACCAGGCTTGGCTATGAGAGGGCTAAATAAGTTGAAATAGAATAATAACTATTTGACATTTGGAAAGGCATTTGAGTCATATTATCCAGAGATTTGAAATAATAATTCTAAATTTGAGCTCTATGATACATTCATAAAATCAAAAGGATGGCTTTGAGGCTAACCTATGCCCATTAGCTGATGGTTAGATGTCTGGTAGGAATGTCAATGATACTGTAACAGTTATACCATAGCTAATTTTTATAAGCAAAATAGATTATTTTCTACTAGATATAAGATATTCCTGTGTACTATGACTTATCCAAATTTTCTTATTGGTAGATTTTAGTGTGTGTGTATGTGTGTGTGTGTGTGTGTGTGTGTGTGTGGTGTTATGTGACTACCCCTATGATGTTACAAACCAGGCATTTCATAAATGCCTCAACAAATCCTGCTAGGTTCACAACTTCTATTTCTGCCATCCACATGGCTCTACAGTTAATTTACATGGACCTCACTATCCAGAAAAGAACTCAGTCCTGCATTCCCAAGTGTCTGTCAGAGTTCCCTCTCATTGTGTCACTAAGAGGTTAAGGTCAATGAGGGTCTACACAGGGACAGTGTAGTGACAGAAAGGACTTTGTTTGGAGAACATGGAGTGCCATTCCACAGAGTGACTTGGTAGCTTTGAATCATCACCTCTTTCAGGCCTTAATTTTTAAGCTTAAAGTGTACTGTGGTACATTAATGTATCTCAAAAGCCATTAAGAAGCATGAGAACATTAATTAAAGGGGGGGCTGTGTATTCCTCCCCTTATGTTTTCCTCCAGAAAGCTGCTGTTCTTCTCTCCTTTTATCATATCTCTATCACCCACTGCCTGCTTATTCCTGGCACCCCTGCAAATCATCCTGAGGTTCCTAGTTCTCTGGGGTTACCCTGATACCATTCCCCTCTCTGTGGATCACAGCTTTGGCCCTCACCCTGGCCACAATGGGAAGGAGTTCTTGTCCTTTCTGGATGCCCTCTATGACAAATACATGGCCACTTGAAGTTTTCTATTTGAATTTCAGCTAGCTAATCAAATCTTTTCAGCCTGTTTATTTTTAATTTTTTTACTAATAAATTAATGAATTTATTCCTTCCAAATATCACACTAGTGTTTCAATCTGAGCTTTCAAGATTATTTATAGTGTATTATCTCAAAGCAGGGGTTATTCTGATGGCAATCTGGCAGCTTTTAGGTAGCTTAAGTATATCAGAACATGAGGAAACTCTTCATTGCTGCTCAAATGATGCTACCCATGATAGCTACTCATTTGCCAGTAATTCTCATGGACCGAGTCTCCAGCTCAGGGTGCTGTTGTGGGTGAGCATCCTTAGGTACTATGTTGTATCTATCCCATAATAAGATGTATCACTATGGATCTGGAACATAATGCTTCTGTGACTCAGATCCCTCATCTGTCCTTTGTAGGTCTTAGAGTAGTGGTTCTGCACCTCTGGGTTGTAGCCTTTTTGTTGGACAAATATATTTATAATACAATTTATAACAGTAGCAAAGTTATAGTTGTGAAGTAGTTATGAAAATCATTTTATAGTGGAGGAGTCCACAACATAAGGCATTGTATTAAAGGGTGACAGCATTAGAAAGTTTAAGAATCTGTCTTAGAAAGTCACAAGAATAAAGGACCATGAAAACGCTAGTGGACATTTGTGTCAGTAAAGGTTCTTTACATTTCCATCTGTGAACTCACCAGATCTCTTATGCTTATGAGCAAAAATGCCCCTTTAATTCCCAGGCAGAGATTGTTTATGTTATAAAAGACCACTTTTCCTTTTTGTGTTCTTATCTCCTCCTAGAAATTATCTAGAGAGGTAGAGGTCAGAATCAGCAAAGTCCATGGTTTTAAGAGGTTCTCTAAGACTTTTTGTTTGTCTGAATGTCTCTCAGACATCCTGATAGGTTAGATGGAGTAGTTAGTTACTTTCTGCGTTGCTCAACCAAACTACCTGGATAGCTGCCTCACAAGGGAAGGGTTTATTTTGGCATACCATTCCAGGGCATACAGTTTGTCAGGAGCAAGCAGCATTTAATCAAATTGAATCCATAGCCAGGAGGCAGAGACAGGAAAATGTCAATTTAGAAAATGCCTTCATTGGCTGGAGTGACGTATTGAATTCTCCCACAAACAGTGTGTGAGGGTGAATATGTGACTTAAGCTATAGAATTTTTTTTTTAAGACGCCCTTGTGTTTGGGACACACAAATTCATGTCCTCTTGGTGGACTGAATTTTTCTTTGCTGAATATGTAGTATCTTTCTCCATCTCTTCTAATTAGTTTTTGTCTTGAATTCTATTTTGTCAGATATTACAAATGACTAACTATACCAGCTTACTGTTTGGTCCATTTGCTTAGATCCTCTGTATTTCTGTTATGACTTCTAGTTTGGTGTTTTATGGGATTTCTGAGTGTGTGAGTAGGACTCTGATTTTTGTGCCTTCTCTTGGACGTTTTTCTTTCTGTTGGTTTTTCTTGCCTAACTTTGATGTGAGCTTTTGTTTTATTTATTTTATTTTGTTATATTTTTTTGAATAAATGAATTAAGAAAAAGCTAGCCACTCGGGTTGAGGTTAACAACTGAACTGTCATTTCTACTTGCTGAGAGAAGAAAAATCAGTTTTCTCCAATAGTGATACTATGAATATCACAAATGCGTGGGCAGTTACTACTACATTGTAAATTTGGTCATCTCCTATTAGAGCCCCTGGTTGTCCTAGTTCAGCTCAGATAAGGATGCTGAGGGTAGTTCCTACCATCCCTGCTCAATCAACCCCTGTAGACAGGCCTCAAGTTCAGGAGAAGTTGACCAACATATAATGGACTCCAGAGTTGTGTTTTGTATGGGCGTCTATTTGGTTACAGTTTGGTGTTTATTTATTACTTATTTGTGCTATTTTTGTTTGGTTTGGGGGTGTGTGGTTTATTTTGTTTGGTTTAGGGGGACCTTGTTGTTGTATTCAGTTTTTGTTTACTTTTTTTTAGAAAGTATTAAAGTTGGATGGGTAAGAAGGGGGAAAGAATCTGGAAGGAATTAAAGAAAGAAAAAAAATGAATAAAATATATTGAAATTTTAAAATGTTGTAAACAATAAAACACATGGTAAAAATAGAAAATACCTCCAGAAGTTCAAACCAGCCTGTGGACATTTTCTTAATTAATATCTATATGAGGAGGCCCAGACCTTTGTGTTGGAGATGTCCTTGGGCAGGTGGTCCTGGGTTCTAGAAGAAAGCAAGATGAACATGCCCTGAGAAGCAAGCCAGTAAGCAGCACCCCTCTGTTGCCCCTGCATCATCAGCTCCTGCCTCCAGGTTCTGGGTACTAGGCTCTAAATCATCAAGTAAATAACCTATTCTCTCCATTGAAGCTTCTCCTTCAGAGGACTCTACAAACTTCCTAAGACACTACCCCCAGCTGGGGACCAAATTCCAAACACTTGAACCTATGAGAGACATTTCTCCTTCCAACCACATAAATGACTTGTTCAGCATCCTCGGTCACAGTTAGTGTCTCCTCTAAGGGGACAAACCAGACTTTTAAAATTCCCAGTTATATCCACATTCTAAACTAAGCACACCCTTGCATACTGAGGCTCCTTCTGCCTTATATAGAAGAAAAGGTTTGAATCCAAACCTGCACTGACCCAATGCTTGGAGACTGGAGACATATGCTTAGAGCATCTTCAAGACACCAAAGTGGCATGTGCATCCTATTATGCTGTGGAAAATGATCAAGCTCTCACAGCCATGCAATAAAGCAAGAAAATAGGTCATTTTTGCTTTGACTGTCATTTTAAAGTCTGCTTATGTAACAAGCAGTGAAACCTGCCTTCATTGAATTTATTATGGGATGGAGGCTGAGCTTCTGTGTGCTGATAGCCTAACTCCGGGGAGTCAGCCTACCACTTGAACTTTAAATAGGCCTCTCATGTTGTATTCATTTTTCCAGGCAAAGCACTCTCTTGCCTTTTTGCTGGCTTGTCTAACCGTGACGTGATGTAGCCAGGCACAGCTGCTTTACTGTGGCATGGTGTTTGGGGAGATAACTTGGCAGGCTACGGGGCTTTCTTTCCACCCCTATTCTCAGCCCAGAGCAACTGTTTCAGTCTCTCCTTGTCCTACACTCTCTTCCAAACATTACTTCCAGTAATTACTACAGCTCAAGGATGCTGTCCAATCTAAAATAGCTAATGAGAACCAGTCCTTCAATCCAAACTGTAATCAGCTTATAGCACGGTCCCGTTTCCTGTGCTTCGTTACTGTGACACCATCTATTTTTCATACCTCGAAATGATAAGGGATAGTTGGGGCGGGGTTGGGGGAAAGCGATGACTCTCTATCACTAGGTTTGCAGGGAAGGGGAGGGGTGGACCTGAGCATGCAGAATTGATTTATTTCCATTCTTCTATTGCTTTGGTGGCTGCATCTCTGAAAGCAGTTAATATAGCAGTTTTGATTTGGCCCTAAGAATAGCGGGCCCTGACAATCAAGCATGCTTATTACAGCCAGGAAGGGTAGTTCCAATGAACCATGATGCATTTAGACACGTGTGGGTTGGAGGCAGAAAGTATTTTAAATTTGGTTGGCGATCCACGCAGTGCTCCCGTGATCTCTGTATTTAGTGTCCTGATCTCTTCCTGCATGATTATTCCCTAAGAGCCCACTAGCTTCTTCCTCTGTTTTCCTTTTTTAGGTGCCTCTGTGAGTCATTCATTGTTTATTTTTAAAGGAAGAACATGGAAAACATCCATCACAGGGGTCCTCACTGGAAGTTTGGGGAATCTGCTTGGCTAACATTATACAATCTGTTGATAAACACCCAGACTATTTTAATCTCCTTTCCAAGTTTATCCTCCTGCATTAATTTCCAAACTGTCATATTTTTTTTTGGTGGTGGTGGTGGGGTTCTAGTGTGATTAAAGCTCTGCCTGTCTGCATACTCCTGGCATAATTTTCTGAGCATTGAGGCTAGCAAAGCATGCCTATTAATCCCACCCTCATGATTAAAGCTGCCGAGGGCTGCAGCCTTGATGGGTTAATACTGGCTTCTGCGTCCTTGGATTTAATCCAACTCAGTCATCACTTTGAATGAGGCAGTTTGATGGGCTTCAGGAAGGCTGCTTCTGCTGTCATTGTCCATTTTAGAGTCCCAATACCAAGGGAAAAAAAATAAAAGCCAGCCTCAGACAGCTAGACAGCTCCAAGAAGTATAGATGTCAATAACATAAAGATATAAAATGCAGATTGGGTTATCTTTGCTATATAAATGTTAATAGACAGAAAAGTCTTACAAAGAGCCCCCTGCTCTGCTTTCCATGCCTCCCTTCCCCAAACAGAAAAACAGAACCCATCAGCCAGCTTTGAAATGATGCTTTTCTCTGCTTTGTCTGAAGATATGTAAAAGAAGAAGCTAAATTAGAAAATCCTTTACCCCGTCTCTTCATTTGTATGACATAAGTGCACACAGCTCACTGAGAGTGGGAAGCCTGCAGATTCACTCATTAAACACAATAACTAGTAAGCTGGTGTCTACACTCAAGTGGAGTCTTCATCAGGCAATTAGGGAAGGTGGTGTTTGGCTGCCTCTCCGCCCTCAAGAGCCCTGGGATCCAATGTGCTTTTAAAATAGTGGGGCTGTCAGAGGACTCCAGTTGAGCATCTGCACTTCAGCTGAGTTCATAAATTAATGTCTAGTACTCGCAGCATTCTGGGAGAATAGAGCTTTCTTTGGTTCATGATTTGACTGTTTTGGGGATGTTATATAACCATGCCTGTTACACCGGGAGAATTTCCTACCTTCAACATTGTCAGGGAAGATTTTGTTTTCACTATTATATTCCTCTCTCTCTCTCTCTCTCTCTCTCTCTCTTTCTCTCTCTCTCTCTCTCTCTCTCTCTCATCATTTTTATTTGAGAACATGAAAAGTGAAATGCCTTCACAACTTGGTGTCAGGGTACAGAATTCACAACCTCTGCTCACTGCTCAATCAAGTTTTTCTTGTTTGAGTATTAAATTTGAAGAAATTTGAGTCAGCCCATAGATGTCTGGATTTATAAGTTATTAAATTATTTTCTTAGGAGGCATTTATTTCCCATATACATGGTTCCTACCATTCTTCATATACCTGCTAGTGTGTATCACAATTTTGAATTGTATTTAAATTTATATTTATAAATGTAACTGTCCTGCATTTTACATTGTTCTTAGACAACATATTCTATTATGCACTAAATCATTCTTTTAATAAAATAAACATTTATTGGTACTTTCTGTGAATTGAACTAAAATACAAGTTGAGGACATTCAGACTGCTGGACTCAGTCTGAATGCTCATGGGCTCATAGTTGGAGTCTTTATATAAACAGACCCTTATTAAAGACACTAACACTAGTTTCATTTCTTATTGCTATGGTAATACCCCAATAAAAGTGACTTCAAATGGGGAGGAATTTATTCAGCTTTCAGTTTCAGACTATAGTCCATCAGAGCAGAGACATCAAGGCAGAAGCTGTATGTAGTTAGTCATAGTCACTGTTGGTTTTGTGTGTGAGAAGAGACACACACACTACCAGATGCCACACAAGCATTTATTAAGGGCGTTACTGAGAAGGTACCAGGAGAAAAGTATGTGGGGTGACGAGGGAGAAGAGAAGGATATGGCATTTCCTTTTAAGAGTAAACAGTGGGCAGGGATTTACATAGCCACTCCTAGGGGAGTTTCCTCTGTATGAAGTGTGCTTTGCAGGTACCATGCTGGCTTTACCATATGGCCGCTACATGTCAGGAATTCTTATTTCACCTAGCTCCATGTTGAGTTCACCACATGGTGTGCCAGGAATTCTTACAGTCACAGTCTGTAGTAGAAAGAGAATAAATGCATGCATGTGTGTTTACTCAACTTACTTCCTCTACTTCTATACAGGCTAGGACCCTGGCCTAGGGAATGGTGCCTCCTACAATGGGCAGATCTTCACCTCAATTACTATGAGCAAGACAATCCCCAATAGATACTATTCCTACAGGAAAACCTGATCCAGACAATGTTGCATTGATGATCTCTTTCCTAGGTGATTTTAGATTGGGGAAAGTTGACAATTGAAACTAAGTATGCAGGGCAAATAAATAATAAAGATGTTGATAATAATAATAACAACAATAAAGGTCATAAGAAAGAATTTAAAATGATTTTCAGGTGTTTATGTTTTTCTTTTTCCTCATTTTGAATTCCTTTTAAATCAATGGTACTAATCATTCAATTCAGTTTATTTATAACTAAATATTTGAAGTTGGCTTCCTTGGCTGATAACTAACTTGCAATTTCAATGTAAGACTTCTCATAATAAACCAGAAAGTAGATTAATGTTTTTTTAATACCAACTACCTGCAAATGCTATTTAAGAGTGGAAAGGTAGTATGCCTTTAATCCTAGCACTCTCAAAGCAGAGGCAGAATAACTTCTGTGAATTTGAGACTAGCTTGCTCTACAAAACGAGTGCCAAAGCTATCAGCTGTCAGACAGAGAAACCGTGTTCTAATAAAAATAAATAAATAAAAGAAGAAGAAGAAAGAAAATAAAAAGGAATGGAAATATAAATTAAAAAATTCACTAAGAGGCATGGAACCACTGAGACATAAGCTGCGGATTTATATATTCTATATTTATAAACCAGTTTAAGGAACATTAGTATATTTTCAGTGGTTTTTTTAAGCAGAACAAAATGAAGAGTTTTAGGGGATGGAGAGATAGCTCAGCAGTAAGAGCATGCACTGCTTTTGCAGAGAACACTAATTTGGTTCCTAGAACTCATGCTGGGAAGACTGTGAAAAGAGCTGAGAAATGAAATAGAAGTATCATTTAATATTCATTGTTGAAAATTCTTACTGGGCAAAAATTTTTCACATGATTGCCAAGAATATTGGGCCATTGTAAAACAGCTGGATGACACCTATATTTTGCCTTCCTAAGTCTTATTGATGCTGTCAGAGTGGGCTCAAAATGTGGATGGTAGGGGATGGCACAAGAAGCCAGAACTAGAGATGCTCACGTGCAGGGCCAGTGTTCTAGAATTCTGTTTCAGGGTAGCTTAGCCAGAGAGATGGATGCATGGATATGAGTACATATCAGTACTACCCAACTTCCATATGGCTATTATGGTAAAGGAGGTCTCTGGGAAGACTTTGTGGTGGTGGTGTTTTAGATGCTGAAACCAGTGGTCATCAATACTTGAATAGTCATAGAAAGACATTTTAGAGAGAATGAACACTGTATAAAGAAGAAATAGTCGTGAGGCGATTGAACTGTGAATCATGGAAACCTCTGTCCCCATAGAAGCAGCATGTGGGTGCCCTTGCCTTCAAGACATATGACAAGG
Source organism: Sigmodon hispidus (assembly GCA_004025045.1). Taxonomy (NCBI): domain Eukaryota; kingdom Metazoa; phylum Chordata; class Mammalia; order Rodentia; family Cricetidae; genus Sigmodon; species Sigmodon hispidus. The sequence continues at coordinate 106,473 of PVIH01001317.1, forward strand.
AAGTTCATGTATTCAGAAAGAGACAGGACAAAGGAATAGGCAGGGTGCTTCTGACATTTCCCCACTTACTTTTCACAATGGGACTTAATCTATAGCTATAAGAAGACTTGAACATCAAAGAGTCAAGAAAATGCTTGGCAATTTTCTTAAGAATTATGGGTCAGCTAGGCATGGTGGCATAGACCTGGTCTCCCAGTACTGGGGACTAAGGAAGAAGTCTGGTTCATGAGTTTGAACCATGGGCTTAGCCTACTCTATATAATGAATTCCAAAAGCAAGACAGCATGAATCTAGAAAACATGCAACATCAATAAATGAATAAATAATTAAAATTATGAATCATATCATTTCAGTGCAAACAAAACCATAAGGTGTTATAAGAACTAGTATTTATCTGGGGAAAACTACATTACAATTATTGATGTGCTTAGTGGTTGTTAATTTTAATCATAAAAAAAAGAAAGAAAAATCCTATTCAAGCAGAATTGTCATAGCTTTCTCAGTGTTCTCCTTTTAGGTCAAAGTCAATCAAGTGATGAGATCTACTAAATGAGGAGTGAAGGGAGGCTCTAGAGTAGACTCCATTCTCTGGAGATGATCAGGTGGCAATAAAATTGTACAAAACAAACAAACACCCTAGTTAAAAAACTCTAATTCCTTTTTGAATGAACACCAGTAACCAGAAATGCCAAGCAAGCCGCCTGTTCCTGGAGCCCATGCGCTCATAGTGCCATGATCTTGCATCAATCCTCTACTTGTTAGATTTGCAGCATCTCTAAGCAATGTTTCAGTGTGAAACAACTCTCCCTCAGCTGTTCATGGTGGGAAGTTTAATCTTCTCCGATGAGCATACTTACTGAACATGATTTCTAGGACCAAAGATATATGCTGAAGGTTAGAAGGGTTTCTGCTCTTGTTTATCTTTAAAATTCCTTCTGCTCTTCCAGGGTTAGAGGAGGTGGATATTGACACATACATTAAGCTGGAGGAAGTCCTGTAACAGGTTCTGGGAGACTAGACAGGCAGCATTCCTTAGTTCAAGCCTCAGATATCCAAAGGGCTTCTGGAAAAAGCCTGCTTCCTTACTGAGAAAATTACGTGCAGTAGGGTTTGTTTCCATCCTTATTTCAGCTTTGACCTTGACTGTGCTGGGAGGCAGAATCAGAGCTGCAGAGCTGTACTTTAAGGCCTCTGTCCATTTCAGCTCCTGGCTTGATGGCATGGCTGCTTCTTCAGTCATCAGCACATTCTTGAGTGATTTGTGTTTCAATGCCACCAGTGGCCAGCCAGACCTGAGGTCTACAACTAAGGAAGGGACACAGACATGTCAAATTTAACACACTCATTCGGAATGGGTAATGACTGGCTTTCATTTCTGTTTCCTTTCATCTCAACCAACATCCTTTGTATTTTGTGTGTCTCCTACCTCCCTGGAATGCCACCATGCTAAGGAAAAATGACTGCCAGTTTATTTCACTTCCAGAATTCAGGTTTGCTGCTAGAAGTAACTCTTGGTGGTCATTCATCTGTTATATTCACATTGCAGATTAGATGTTAGTTATTTCTCTTAGCTAGGATTCTTAAGCTGAGCACCGAGTCCTTTCAGAGAGATAATTCTGAATTGAGATGGAGCATAGAGACTCTTGAGACTACAGCCTGATGACCTTGGGGGGGGGAGGGGACCTAACAGTTTTGAGCTTCAGTTTTCTTCTTGTCACTTAACAAAATGAAGAGGTTGAGAGGATGACAGGAGAGATCCATTTACCATGCTTTGCCCAGCATCTGATGCTCGTTAAATGAAGCATGCCATTAGCTATTATTATATTCATCTTCATCACCACCATCAAGATGTCAATAGTGTGGTACACCTCTTTGGGAGCATCATCTGTGCTTTAAGACTCAAGGCACAGATTTAAATGATCCCTTTGGTAAATACTTTAAAGTATCACTTTACATTAGGATGCAAATAATAGAAGACAAAAGTCACGAGTATTTTAAGATAAGGCTTAGTTAGCAGAGGTTGATTCTTGTGACAGGGGCTTCCTGAAAAGCACAGATATGCTTTCTTTTCTTTTTTTTTTTTTCTGTAATAGAGAATATTCCAGGGAGACCCGAGAAGATTGGGAAGTGGTTAACACAATAAGATCAAAGAGCCTCTTAAGACTCATAACTGCTCTGATTTGTCTGCTTTTTACTGAAGAAATAAAAAATGTTCAATTTCATATATTTTTAAAAACTCTTTCTCAATAGTTTAAGTATATTAAGTGAATTTTATTAAAATTAAAATGTATTTTATTAAAAGGTGATTCTTTTAGTAAGAATTTGAATATTTATTTTATAAGTGAGGAAGCTAGATAACCCTTAGGGTCACTGAATGATTCTTCTAAAATTCCAGAGGATAATGCATGCCAGTTAGGTGTTTTCTGTTTTGTTTTGTTTTGTTTTATGTCAATTTGACACAAGCCAGGGCCATCTGGGAAGTGGTAACTTTAATTGAGAAAATGCCTCCATTCAACTGGCCTGTATAAAGTCTGTGTTACAATAAAATTATAATTATGAACACTTGAATTTCATGTAATTTTCACATGTCACAAAATAGTCACCTAATTTTTTTTCTATGCATTAAAAATATGAAAAAAATATTCTTAGCATTCAGGCTGAGCAATAGTGGGCAATGGGTTAGAGTTTGTTGGTCTCTGTCAAGAGAAAAAATCTCCCTGATTATAATTTAGCTGAAAATAGAAATGGTCACTAAGTTAAATATTCATGGTCACAAAAACATACAGTCACCAGGGAGAGGGTTTCTAGTATAGAATCCTGTGCCTTGTAAATAAATGCATGTGTACAAGGACTGCAAATGAGCTATATGTATGATAACATTTTTAAGATTTATTTATTTATTTATTTATTTATTTATTTATTATGTATACAATATACAGAAGAGGGTACCAGATGTCATCATAGATGGTTGTGAGCCACTTTGTGGTTGCTGGGAATTGAACTCAGGACCTCTAGAAGAACAGCCAGTGTTCTGAACCTCTGAGCCATCTTTCCAGCCTGTATGATAACATTTTGAAACAATATTATTTAGTAGTTGTTTGATTCCTTCACTTTCAGTTGTGGTAGTACAAAAATGAGGAGTGGGAAGCATATCCTCATTATAAAGGCTTGACATGCACATAAACACAGCTCCATTTTTCACTTACATATAGTGTACACAAATATGTCTATCCATACATAACTGGGTATATACATATGTAGATCCACCAGCGCTTGCTCATATAATAATGTATGTGTGCACTATTCTTCAGCAATTGTAGTGATGAAAACGATCAAGTGGCCTTTTGAAGATAATAGCTGCTTCTATACTATGCATATGTTTTGACATGGAATGAAACAGAAATTATCATATGACACCCTCACCTCTACTGAGCTTGAAGGAAAGCAAGCATTATCTCCGCCAGGCTGTAAGCCTCATTAGGATGTGTTGATGAAATCCTCTATCCCATTAAAGAATTGCCATCTTTAAAAGATGGTTGTTTTGAATAAGAGGTTTAAAATATCAGTACAAAGTAAGAGAACTTAAAATACCTAAATGAGCAAACACATTCAAATACCATTAATAGAAACAATAGTTTCTAATGGGCTCTGTAGTGATCTGATTAATTTGAAGTGATTTTTAAATGACAGGGGAATCCATTCAATCTCCAGTCTTTAAGGTCATTCTTTTATTTGGGTGTACTTTCCTATTCTGTTAATTTCCATAGTTTAACTTTAAACTTCAAATTTCCTTTCTCACTTTAGATGTTCTCAAATGAAAGAATAATTCCTGGTGATGCCCTTGCTCAGGAGATCTTTGCCAGCATGAGAGGTGAACAGTGTAGTACATATTTCTTCATTTCCAACGTGACAAATCTCCTGTCAAGATACCACCCCAGCCAATTGTTTAATTGTGCATCAGGTTTGGGTGACAGAAATTGGGTATGACAAAGAGATGACAGAGGAGGTAGCTTTCTTCACTCCCCTAAGAACTGTGGTGTTATGAATGAAGACATCTGCTAAGTCTCTATTTCCCAAGGCACGAGAATCAGCCTTCCTACCTTAAAATTTGGAAGGGTGAACTTCAAGAAGCTGGGGTTATCAGACTCAGCTTTGCTATTGCTGCTGATTTTAATGGATGCCATCCCCTTCTCTTCTGACTCCTTTTGTTCATACCCCCCAGAATGAATTCTATGAGTTACATACTCTTTGCTTTCCTTTTCTTATTTGTATGCGTTTTATTATTTTTGAGATGTTGGTCAGGGAAGAGAAACTAGGTACTCTCTTTGCAGAAGCAATCCTTCTATTCATTGTCTCTTCCTCCCTTTACACTTTCTCCTCTCCTCTCTACCTTCTTCTCCTCCCTCTTTCTCTTCCCTCCCTCCTTCCACATGCCATTTCCTCTTTCTTTCTGTCTTTCTGCTTCCTTCCTTCCAGACTAGTCTCTATACTTTATAGCTGTTGAATGAATTTATTTAAGGAACAACTTCACTCATAAATCTTTCTAAATTTGATTTTCCTATAATTTTTTCCAAAAGGCACTCAAACTAAAAGAAAATCTTTCTATATTGACCTTACTTTTATTTTAAGGTGTGATAAAACTTTGAATATGCTTCTATTTTAAAAATTATTTTTATTTAGTGTCATGTATGAGTGTTTTGTCTGCATATACCAGTAGATGTGTCTGATGCCTATGGACGTGGAAAGAGAGCATTAGGTTTCCTAAGACTGGAGTTACGGGTGGTTATGAGCTGCCCAGTTAAGTATGGGGTACTAAATCAAGGACCTCTAGAAGAGTAGCCAGTGCTTTTAACCGCTGAGCCATCTCTCCAGCCCCTGCATTTCCTTATTCTTATGAGTTTCTAACCTCACTTCATTGAAACTGATGATGGATATTTTCAAATTATTCTTTCTGTAAATATCTTTGGATACTTGAACAACTGATGTAGGCTATAGCTGCAGTAAAGACTGCTTCAGCATCTCTTACGCAATATGTATTTCCTCCCTAAGTTCTACTTCATGCAATGTAAGAGTTATTTTTACTTTAATTCTAAATCTGAGCCTTTTGAACTTCATATGGTATGTCAGTCATTCATCCATCCATCCATCCATTCATCCACCCATCCAACTACCCTTCCAGGATGTACATACATTTCACTGAGTCTTTGATATTTAATGGAGAGATAATGATGGGATAAAAACCAATCGTTTCTGTCTCAGGAAATTTATAGTTGACTGTAAGGGGGAATTATATATTAAAACATCATATAGCTTCTTTTTCCTCGAGAAAACACCAAATGGCAGATGACGCTGGAGCAGTGGGAGGGCCCGGAGGACCCAAGGGCCTAGGATTAGGAGGCCACGGCGGCTTCCGTGGAGGATTCGGCAGCGGTCTTAGGAGCCACGGTTGTGGTCGAGGCCGTGGCTGTGGTCCAGGCCTCGGGGATTGTGGAGGTAAAGCCGAAGACAAGGAGTGGGTCCCTGTCACCAAGCTGAGCTGCTTGGTTAAGGACATGAAGATCAAGTCTCTGGAGGAGATCTACCTGTTCTCCCTTCCCATTAAGGAGTTGGAGATCATCGATTTCTTCCTGGGTGCATCCCTAAAGGATGAAGTTCTAAAGATCATGCCAGTGCAGAAGCAGACTCGGGCTGGCCAGAGGACCAGGTTTAAGGCTTTTGTCGCTATAGGGGACTACAACGGTCATGTTGGGCTTGGGGTTAAGTGCTCCACGGAGGTAGCCACTGCCATCCAAGAGGCCATCATCTTGGCCAAACTTTCCATTGTGTCTGTGCGGAGAGGCTACTGGGGGAACAAGATCGGCAAGCCCCACACTGTTCCTGTAAAGTGACAGGCCATTGTGGCTCTGTGTTGGTGCGTCTTATCCCCGCACCCAGGGGCACTGACATCGTCTCTGCTCCTGTGTCCAAGAAGCTATTGATGATGGCGGGTATTGATGACTGCTACACATCAGCCAGGGGCTGCACTGCCACCCTGGGCAACTTTGCCAAGGCCACCTTTCATGCCATCTCTAAGACCTACAGCTACCTGACCCCGACCTCTGGAAAGAGACTGTGTTTACCAAGTCTCCTTATCTGGAATTCACTGACCATCTTGTGAAAGCCCACACCAGAGTCTCTGTTCAGAGGACCCAGGCTCCAGCTGTGGCCACCACATAAGTGTTTTATACGGAAAATAAAAGTGAATTGAGCCTGTTAAAAAAAATTATACATATAGGGTTGAGGACATGGACTGTGGTAGAATGCTTGCCTAGCAAGGGACCTAAGTTTTCATGACCAGATCCATATAAACTGGGCATGGTAGTTTATACCTATAATTGCAGGACCCAAGAGGTAGAAGCAGAAGGACCAGGAATTTATTGTGATCCTCAGCTATATAGCAATTTCAATGTCAGCCTATGCTTTATGAGATTCTATTTCAAAAAACAAAAAAAGAAAATCACACAAATAATTATTATATATCTTCCACCTGGAATTTCAGAGATAAGACATTTCTTTTTGTTTTTAACTTTTTTCCTTTATTTTCTTCTGTAAATCTTATGCATGTTTGTCCAAGTCTGGATGTTTGGGATGGTAGAAGAATCTGTTCCCCACTGGGAACCAGATACTGCATAATAATATCTGAGGATCAATTGTCTTGAGAAAGTTTGATTCCTCAAGATGGATGCAGACTTCCCACTCTTTTTCATCAGTCTTTAAATGCATATTATCAGGAGAGATGTTTGATTTCTTTTCTTAAAAGAATTTCATTTTGGATTGACTTGTAATATTATATATATTTATAAGATAAAAAAATGGTTTTGATTGGTGTGTGTGCTGGGTAGTTAGTGATCAACACAATATAGTTAGCATATCTAACATATGTTTTTTTATTTCTTTGTCATCAGAACCTTAAGGAGTGGCTTTAACTATTTGAAGATGAGCACACATTATTGATAACTACATTCTTCCTACACTAGAACTGGTCCCACCTAACTAACAGTAACATGGACCAGACCTCCACCTCCCAAGTACCTCTCTGCTCCATCTCTGGTAGCTACTATGCTACTCTCAACTGTTTGCAGTCTTCTATGTGAATGGCATTGTGTAGTGTTTGACTCTCTGAACCTGGATTATTTCAGTGTGCATAACAGTGTCCAAGTATTTTTGCATTTTGTTGCAAATTACAAAACTGCATTCTATTTGTGGCTGAGTAATATTCTAGCATGTTCACCCATTATATTTTCTCTATTTAGTCATGCATTATGGCCATTTTGGATAGTTCCTCTACCTGGCTGTTTTTGTATAGCAAATAAGAATGGAATGCCAGATGTCTTTTCATATGCTGAGTTCATTCCCTTTGATGTATTCCCAGCAGTGGAATTGTTGATTCATATGGTAACTCTGATTTTGTAGGGTTTTTGTTTGTTTGTTTGAAGAATTTCCAAATTGTTTGGGAATAGTTGCAGGGTACTCTTTCCTAGAGCCAAAGAACACCTAGCAAACACCCCAATACCAGGCATGAGAAACCATGAATTTGAAGGAGGAGGGAGGGGTGTATGAGTGGTTGGAGGATAGAAAAGGGAGAGCTGTTATAATTATAATAAAACAATTAAAGTCAACAAAAGAGGAAGTTTGAGTTTCCCTGGTTTTTTGCATCCTCACCAGGAGCTGCTCTTTATTTAGTCACTTAATTGGTGAATAGGCTGGTTTTATGTCAACTTGACAAAAGCTAGAATCATGAGATAGAAAAGAGCCTCAGCTGAGAAAATACCTTCAAAAGATCCAGCTGTGGGTTCTTAGTTAGTGGTCAATGGAACAGGGTCCAGCCCACTGTGGGTGGTGCTATCTCTGGCCTGCTGGTCCTGGCTTCTGTAAAAAAAGCATGTTGGGCAAACCATGATGAGCACGTCAGTAGGCAGCACCCGGCCATGGCCTCTACATCAACTCCTGCCTCCAGGTTCCTGACCTGCTTGAGTTCCTGTCCTGACTTCCTTTGGTGATGGAAGTGTAAACCAAATTAACCCATTCTGTCCCAACTATCTTGATCATACTGTTTCATTAAAGCAATAAAAACCCTAGCTAATTTGTGTGTATGTGTGTGTGTGTATGTATGTGTGTATATGTATATGTGTGTATGTGTGTGTATGTATGTGTGTGTATGTGTTTGTATGTGTGTATGTGTGTGTGTATGTGTGTGTGTATGTGTGTGTATGTATGTGTGTGTATGTGTGTGTGTGTGTGTGTGTGTGTGTGTGTGTGTGTGTAAAGTCTGAACTGTCAAGTGTCTTCCTCAAGCTCTCTTCCACTTTTCTAGTTCTGAGGCTTTCTGATTTAGCCTGGCCAGTGAGTTCAGGAACCCTCCTATCATCACATATAAAGCATGTGCTTGTTCCACAGTACATGTGTAGAGGTTAGAAGACAAACTGTGGGACTTAGTTTCCTCTTCCACATTGTTGATCCCCGGAATTGAACTTGAGTCTTCCAGTCTGGTGGTGAGCACCTATATTGTCTGGGCTAGATCACCAACCCTGAACCCCTTGTCACAATCATATTTATTTATATGTTTATTTCCTTCCTGTTGACGTTTCTGCCTTCACTCTGTTGATAGTTTCTTTGCTGTGCAGAGGGTGTTTTGTTTTTATGTAATTCTAATTGTCAACTTTTGGTTTCATTTCTGTACTTTTTGGGTTCATATAAAAATCAATCTGAAGTCTTCTTTCATGTTTTCTTACAGAAGTTTTATAGTTTGGTCTTTAATTCACTTTGAGTTGGTATTTGTAGCTGGTAGAACACAGAGATCTAATTTCTAAGCTGGTGTACTGGAAATACCACTGTTTTCCCCCTGGGTATTCTTTGATTTTTGAATATATATATGTACACATATATATACATGTATATATATGTGTGTACATATATATATGTATATAATCATCACTAAATAAATGTGTGTACATATATATATGTATATAATCATCACTAAATAAATGTGCTTTGGGGATCTATAATGTGTTTCACAAGTCTCTCTCTCTCAGTGATGATGATGATACCAGTTCTAAGCTTTTTTATTTGCTATTTTTTTTGTAATGTATTTGAAATTCAGGGAGAGAAATAAACAATCCCTTTGTTCAGATTTTCTGAAGTTATTTTGAATCTTTTGTGGTTTCCTTTGAGTCTTAGGATTGAATTTTATATTTCTGTTTAGACAACACTGGGATTTTATCCTTCTGGATTTTGCATTACATCTTTATGTTCATTTGAAGCATATAGAGATGTTAGAAGTATCAATTTTTCTTTTGTATAAACAAAGACTGTTTTTCCATTTAGTTGTATGCTCTTTTGTTTCTCTCATCAATATTTAAAGTTTTCATGTAGAGAAGTTTGCTTCTATGGTTAAATGTATTCCTATATATTATAAGAGTAAATTGGTTTAAAGTTTCATTTCAATAATGCTCACTATTTGTATACAGAAATGTTACTGACTTGTGGGTTGATTTTGTAGCTTATGCTTTTACTGATTTTTTTTATTAGTTCTGAGAATTTTGTTAGAACCTTTAGGGTTTTTGATTATACAAGATCATATTGTGTTGAAACAAAACAAAACCTTAAGCCAAACTTACAGAAATAAAGAATCAAGATCATGGCAGAAATAAACACAATAGGGATTCAAAATATAATAATGATACAATTGTTGTGGGATTAACCAACCATTTTATGATTGGCTTGTTCCATGAGATGGAACCCATACCTGGCTAGAAGTCAATATTGGATTATACCACAGTAGCTTTCTACCTTATTTTTTGAGACAGAATCTCTCACTGAGCCTGGAGCTCACAGATTCAAATGGATTAGATTATCCCTGGAACTTGCTGGTCAGACTTGGGGTTTTCAGCCCATCCTCAGCTTCTTTGTATGTGCTTTGGATCAAACTCAGGAGCATCCAGCACTTTACTGAGTCATCTCCTTAACCCCTCCTAGATCAAATGTGACATCGCATCATTCATGTTTCCCAAGGAATATATAGTGTATGACATTCTATGATGCTAACTTGGATTTGCACTTCTGTGGGGACCAAAAAGAATAGGAAACATCAAGGTTTTGAAGAGCCAAGATAGTAACCTCAAGAGGGTCAGTGAGACAGGAAGTGCAACTTTGTAACAAAGACCTCCCTTAGCTGGAAGTAGAATGGACCCAACATGGAGAGAATTGACTTGAGACCAATAGTTCTTAGAAAGTATGCAATGATTCCCTTGGCTCTACTTCGTGATTTCCCAATAGGAAACCACACCCCAGCATAGAATCTTCTACACTAGAAGGGATCTTAATGATCATCAGTTAGGAACTTCTCCATCACCATCAGGGGTGAAAATATGAGCAAAATCTATATTATCGATACTATCTATTTTTAAAGAATGGCAGTGTTAGTTTAAAAAAAAAGAAATAAAGAGAAAAGAGTTCTTCAACACAAGAAAGGACCTGGCTACAGTCTTCTCTAGTAGCACATTTTACCTGAGGGAAAATCAGGGGCCAGTGAAATGACAGTATGCCCTTAAGACTGCTGGTCTTAATGTCTTAATTAAGGCTAGTCTTAATGTCTACTTGATAAAAGTTAAAGTTATCAAAATGGAGGGGACCCCGACTGAGAAAATGCCTCCATGAGATCCAGCTGCAAGACACTTTCCTAATTAGTGATTGAGTGAGAGTGCCCAGCCTATTATAGGTGGGGCCATTTCTGGGCTGGTGGTCCTGGCTTCTAAGACAAAGTTGGCTGAGTAAATCACGGGAAGAAAGCCAGTAAGCAGCACCCCTCCAGGGCTTCTGCTTCCTGCTTCCAGGAACCTGGCCACTTCCATTCCTGTCCTGACTTCCTTTGATGATGAACAGTGATATGGAAGTGTAAGCAAAATAAACCCTTTCATTCCCAATATGTGCTTTGGTTGTGGTGTTTTATCACAGCAATAGAAATCCTGACTTAGACAACTTTATAATGTTTACATTTGATCTTGGCTTGCAAGATTCAAACTCTGTGCCTCAGTGCTCCTTAGCATAATGTCTACGTATTGCCTTCATAAATTCAATATATTTGTGAAGGTGATGATTAGTGAAGAAGTACCTTAGTGTCCCTCAGTATTTTTAAATCTTAGAAAGGCATTAGGCAGAAAGGTCTAGGGGTGTGTATTTTCATTGTTCCATTTTATCTTATTTTTCAACTTCTATTTTAATTTTTTTTTAATCTCTCCAGCTAACCTTTCTTTGTTCATGCCCAGGGCTTGCCTGGGCGAAGGCATTCAATGTTCACTGACTCTTCTCCAGTTAGTACTTTGCACTGATGAATCTCAACAATGCACATAAGAGCCTAGATCAGCTTGGGGAGAAACACTTGTGAGCAAGTGTTCTTTGTTCTTCTCTTGGCTCCTGGCTCTGGCCATGTGTCCTAGCAGGACTTCCAATTAGAATGCCTGAAAAGAAAGAGCAGATTGGAGTTGCTATGCCTTTCCTTGATGGCAGCAGGTCTGGGGGTGGCATTATGTGCTTCCCAAAAACTCACTGTGAAAGACTTGTTTCCAAAGAAAGAAAATGTGGCTCATTAGCCAAGAGATACAGAATGGGGATGACAGTGTGGCAAGAGTGGTAGACCTGGGGTGGGTTTTCACCTAGACTGATCCGTCCATGCCTATTTTGATCGACAACAGCCTGACCTAAAACTGAACATGATCCTTTCTCCTTCTTACTTCACAGATTTGAGTTCTTAGTTTTTAACTTAGCTGTTGGGAGCTCAAGCCTGATTTTGCTATTGATATACTCAGTATCCATTTTACAGCTTTCACATGTGTCTATTGGCCAGAGTAAAGAGGCCATGAATGCAGGATCTGAAGTTTTATGTATTCCTATATTCTCCGTGCCAGAGAGGAACTTGGTATATATCATAACGGCATTAAAAATATTTGACCATCTGTGTCATTTGTCTTTTCTAAACTGCACACTTCCCTTGTGAGATTGGGAGAAAGTGATAATAAATATGAGCTATCTGACAATGGTATTTGTAGAAGGATATACCTCAGCTAAGGGAAAGGGCATGGGTTCTGGGCTTGGAGAGGTCCTGGTTCTTATCCTTTGTGTGATCCAGGACAAGTCAGTCTAAGCTGCTGTTTTACCCACTTAATAACTTCTGTCACACAGAATCATGTGTAGTATCCACACTAATGTATATGAAGGCCTTTGCCTCTGTCCCATAATAGACCTGTAGTTGATGGTTATTTATTGTTGCTTTTAGGGGATTTCTCCTTTTTTAATTTGAAAAGTGTGACGTTTCTGTTTTTATTTTTTTAAATTTTCTTTTTTTTTTTTCTTTTAAGACCTCTGTGTCTGAAAGGCTGGGAGGGAGGGAAGGAGAGAGAGGAAGAGAGAAAGTGATCTAGGAGAATTAGTGACAAAGGAGGTTTTGCCCTTATGGCTTTCTGCTGCCCTTTGTCTTATCACATAGATCCTGGGGATGAAGGTGGTATCCCAAGAGCAATTTCTGGGGACTAAAATGAGAAGCATAGATCTCCAGGAATTACTCTGTGGGTTTGAACTTGAACTTGTAATTTCAAAGGTGTTATTTGGTGTGTGTGTGGGGGGGGTCCCTTAGCCTCCCCCTGTTTCCTGCTTGTTCCTATGTGACAGCTTGCAGCAAGAGGACAAAGAGAATGTAGCACCTGTGCAATTCCCCCAGCTCTTACTATTTTTCAATTATAATCAAATTAACAAACAGAATTAAAATATAAAATTATGAACATCTCTAAGCAGAGATTAATTGCCAAGAGATAGGCAAGAATATATACAGAATACAGCAACTGGTCATAATTAATACAACTTTTTAAAGTTGTGCCTGTAAAAGTAAATTAATACCAATGGGCTGACAATGTTCAGGTGCAGTAAATTTAGTCTTGTATTCAACTTTTCTCCAGAAAGCACCTGCTTTTAATCTATTCCTGAGGCATTATTTTAAAATATAAGAAGTATCTGGGGAAATGGATATTGGTTTCAGGTATTCTCATAGGCTTCCTCCTTAAAACTTACATCTTTGGCTTCTGGAAAAAATATTGGATAATATCAATCTTCAGTACCAGTGAGAATAAATTCTTGGAATCAGTGAAAATATTTCTTTTTGTTGGAAAGGGCTTATATACTTGAGTTAGAATTTAGATATTCTTACAGCCATAAACTTAACTTATTTGGGAAAATATGGTTGGATCTCAAAAAACCAAAAAAGGCAAATTCTAAATTTTTTACCAGATTTTTTTTTTTTTTTTTTTTTTTTTTTTTACAAGTGGACCTGGGTCTCAGTACTGATAAGTAGCTAAATCAAATAACTACCAAATCTCTCCAAAATATCTTTCTTGATCTATGGTGATTTTGGCTTTTCCCAAAGATAGACATATGTTTATTTCTAGCTGGTCTAATTGTATGATCATAAAAAGAAACCCCAACCTCATGGTGAGCTATTGTTTCTCTACAAATAACTTGGCTTGGAAGGAGAACAGGATGGCAAAGGCAAGCCTGACTCTCAGGATCCCTCTGCCATTTGCCAGCTCTGAAGCCACTGGTAATCTACTTATTCTCAACTCAGACTCCAGTATTAATAGGCTGCTTACTGTACCTTTTCATAATAGACATGTATTCTAATAATTGTATCAGAGGATTAATATGGGTAAGAATTTAGATAATTAGATAATGTATCCCAACTCCAGAGCCTTATATAATTTGAATTCTGATTTGGTAAAGATGGGTCATTTGCATAAATTGCACTGTTAACTTGATCAATGATGTAGCTAATTGAATTAATGTAAATTTCAAGTTATATAATTAGGGCCTTAAGGGATTACTCAGGATAGGCTAATTCAAAGTCTCCCTAGGTAAAACGTATTTTTACCTTTTTAGATCCCCTTTTCCATATTTGATGAAGATCATTTCATCTGAAGATGGGCAGAGTGGATGTTATAAAAATAAAGCTTATTATTTTTAAGTTATACTCTAAATGTAGGATGTTCTTAACAACTTTAATTCTCTTCATTTAGACTTTTCTGCAATTGAAAATGAATCTGATGCCAAGGTCTGTTAGGTTGGCATCATAGCTTCCACAGATACTTAGTAAAGATAAGCAAAGAAGGAAAATAGAAAGGTCAGGCCATCCTTGGGGAAGCTGGCAAATAGCATGTAGCTACCAGTCTCCACTTGCATGCTAGCCTGCAGGTTTAGAAGCAGTTGGTTTCACTTGGCTTATTGAGAAACTGATTTACGTCTCAGTTTCCTAATCGGGCCTTCCTGCCATTTGGGGCTCCATGCCTGCCCCTGAATTGGCAAGCCAGCTTCATCAGCTATGGAGTATAATTGGATTCCCAGTCTCCAAAGACCTTCATGTGTAACATGGTCTCCCTGAATGATTTGGATTTTTCCACTGCAACAACACGGTAATGAAGGGTGGATTTGTACCAGGTCATGAAAAGATGTCCAATGAATGTCTCTACAGATGGATAGGGACTCAGAGCAATCTGCCTCCACAGACACCCTGGAAAAATGGCACAGTCAGAATAGAAGCTGAAACCTGTGCATAAAATAATGAGTTGCGGGGGCTGGAGAGATGGCTCAGCGGTTAAGAGCACCCTCTGCTCTTCCAGAGGACCCGGGTTCAATTCCCAGCACCCACATGGCAGCTAACAACTATCTGTAGTTCCAGTTCCAGGCAAACACCAAGGCAAATAAATAAAGGTTTTAAAAAAAATAATAATAATGAGTTGCAGTGTTGGTAAGACACACTGAGCTCTCCTCTGCCTCCCACACAGGGCATTTGATGTTTTCCTCTCAACATGTGCTTGATCAATGGATGATGAAATTGAGCCAGAGGATGGGTAAATAAGTTGCCTATAACTTATCACATTTCAGGAAATTTTCTCTAACTACAGATACATAACAAAGGCCTAGTGGGATTGTGTCAGTAGGTGGCATGCTGAGCAGTGTGCACAGAATTCCCACGGATAGCGCTGCACTTGTGTGGGTCATAGACAAAACTGATATCATCAAGCTCCTGTACAGAGAACTTCTTACTCCATAATAGACAGTCAATATTCTAGATTTCAGTTTCTATAATCTGTGTTTTCGTTTTCATGGGAAAAATAAAATAAGAATGGCCATTTCAAGTTAGCTTCATACCAAGGAGGAATGGTGAAAGAATGATTGATGTGGTGGTACCAGTTCAGATGTACTAACAAAAATTAATTATAGCACAGCCTAATGATTGGATTAATTTGTGTATGTGTGTGTATGAGACAGACAGACAGACAGATAGGCAGACAGAGGAGGGGGGAGGGGCAGGAGATGATAGTGTGGGTGTAAGCATGTTCCAAGGACTATGAGGTTATTTAAGGAGAAAGTCGACTTGAAGAGAAAAAGACCAAGTTGAAAAAAAACAGCTTTCCTAGAATGTCTCAGAATTTTCCAGTTATATTCAGATTTCTATTTATTGCAGAAAAGTGGGGCAGCCTGGCATTATGTTCTGTACTTCTATGTAAAGTAGGAACTGACTGACACTAAGATTTCATACGAGCAGTTATTTTATGCCATGGAAAATGATGTCAGTATAGCTCAAAGCAGATATGGCTGAGTGTGATTTCATCCTTAGGGCAATGACAGTTGAGATGTGGATTAAGTGCAGAGTTAAACAAGTTGAATATGGAACATATTTTAACTCTCTAGTATTATTTCAAGCTTTCCCTAAAAATAAGAGCTTTGTGAGAAGTCCCCTTAAGTATCTTCATGCAAATCTATTTCCACCTTGTAAGGAATTAGATTCGTAAGTGTAGAACAAGAAAACACCAGAAACCCTGCAGGGTTGGCACCAAGGTTGGCTTCCCTTCTGCAATTATGAGAGCTGTCATCACTCAACAGTAGGGGGCACCACACGCAGAGTCCATCTAACACCTGCGCAGTGTGGCTGCTTGTAGAAGGTGGGGAGTTAGAGACTTCTTAAAAGACCAAAGCAAAATGGAGCTTCATTATGGTTGCATTTAAAACGTTTGAGAGATGGCATTGGATCCTCTGGAAAGGGTGTTACAATTAGTCTGGAATAGAGCCCTGGTCTTTGGAAGAAAAAGTGTTTTTAAGCTTTTAACCTTTGACCTATCTCTCCAACCCCACGATGATATTTTAAATTAAATATGGATTAGAAAATTTACCAGTGGCATGTTACTAGAAACTGCTATACAATAGAAATCATAGACTTGATTCAGTGGTAGGATTATGGGTAATTTTGTCTTGGATTTTTCTTCTTATATTAATATTTCTTTTAAGCATTATATTATTTAAGTAATTACAGCCTACAAGTGAGCCTGCATGCCCTCATTGAAATATACACTGAACATTTTCTGCTCAAAGACTCCAACATTTAACAACAAAGATGGTTAGGTGCACTCATGTGGTTGTTTAAATAAGCATGGCCCCCTTGGACTCACTGTATTTGAATGCTTAGTCGTCATGGAGTGGCAGTATTTGAGAAAGGCTAGAAGATTAGGAGGTGTGGACTTGTTGGAGGAAATGTATCAGTGGGGTTGGACTTTGAGGTTTCAAAAGGCCACACCAGGCCAGGATCTATCTCTTAGCCTGTGTCTAGATGTAACTCTCAGCTACTTCTCCAGCACTGTGTGTATTGCCATGCCCCCCATCATGCTGACAATAGACTAAACCTCTGGAACTGTAGCGAGCCCCCACTTAACAGCTTTCTTTTTATGAGTTGCTTTGGTCATGATGTCTCTTCACAGCAACAGAACAAGGACAAAGACAACTGACATATCTAAGCAGGTTTTGAATTCCTTCTCCCATGAGATTTCTATTTGTTGTCTTTCATTCTGGCCGGTGATTCTCTTTCCTTACTAATCTCCTATTCTAATGACTCTTATAGTAAGTTGAATAATAGGCAACCAAATTTATGTGATCGGAATCCCATGGGATTCCATTATCTCACTTGAGAAAACATATCTCCGGAGATGTAGTTAAATACAAATGCTGAGGTCTGGATTTATTCAGAAAGTGTCATCAAAGTATGCTTATAATTAGGGATAGTGGAGGGTGTAACACACATGGACTCCTGGAAGCAAGGAGAAGAGGAGCCAAAGACTAAAGGGAAGAGACTCACAGCTAGGTATTGCCAAGGAAAGGTAAAGTACTAGAAGCTGAAAGAGTCATGGGATGGATTCTACCTAGAGCCTCTTGAAAGAAGTAGTTGAGCTAGCAATGTGATTTCTAGCATGTTGTCAGTCTCTGGAACAGCGAGAGAGTACATTTCTATGGTTATAAATTGCCCAGATTGTGATAACTTTTTATGGCTGTCCCCAGAAGCAATTCTAAGTCTCCAATGTATTTCCCTGACCCTAATTTCTCTTGTAATCAACTAAACCTCAAATCCTATTGTTGGTTATCCCAAATTCACTTCCTAAATCTCTCCTATCTGTCTTCTCCTTCCTTCAAATGTACTTCCTAGCTTACCAGTTTCCTTCACTTTGGGTTTGCCTCCCCTCCTCATATCACAATATTTATAAATTGTATTAGTTTGAATGTAATTGACCCCTATAATCTCATAGGAGTGGCACTATTGGGAGGTATGGCTTTTCTGGAGTGGGCATGACCTTGTTGGAGGAAGTATATCATCCTGGAGGGTTGGCTTTGATATTCCCTATGCTCAGGATATTACCCAAAGTCTCAGTCAACTTCCTTTTGCCTGAAAGATGCCGGATTCTGCTATTCCTCCAGCATCAAATTTGCCTGCATATATCCATGCTCCCCAGTGTGATGCTAATGGACTGAAACCTCAGAAACTATAAGCTACCACTAATTAATATTTTTCTCTACAAGAGTTGTCATGGTTATGGTGTCTCTGTACAGTAATGGCAACCCCAAGAAAGACACAACTTATGGTTGACTTGACATGTTTTGGATTCTCAACTGCTTTCCTTTGCAAGGACTGCTAATCTAGGCTGGATTTTTCTCACCCATGTCTCATCTTAGCTCTCTACAGTCTCCTGTATGTCATTGTCAAATTTTATCTTCATTCTCCTAACAGATTTACCTTTCTAAAATGGTAAAGTCAATATCCAACGATGTGCTTGGAAATTCTTTTAGAGTCAAGTGCAATATTAGGACAGCAACAGAATAAAAGCCAGCAAGTATGTCTGTCCAGGTTCATTCAGTCCCCCATGGTTACATGCTTCAATCCTGTTTCTCTAATTTGAGGATAATGGTAACATCAGATGTATGAAGGAGCATCAAGATAAATGAACTACATTCAGGTTAAAGTCTTTGAAACTCAAGAAACAAGCAGCAAGCAGATAGCTTCTCAATCACAACTATTATAATGTTGGAAAAGATGTTGTTCTTTGTATAGGATTTTAAGATCTGTTGACTGGTCCTGTTTGCTGTTATGTGACCATCTCTTTGGTCAACCTGTCTTTGTTAACCACAGGATGTTCCACACTTACAGAACAATAAGACTATGTAAAGGTACCAATATTCACTATGAAAAACTGGCTCCCCTCTCAGTAGGCCAGAAGCTGACAGGGCTTAAGATCTGCCTCTGGCAAGCTTGAGGCCCACTCTGAAGGTAAACAACCAATGCCCCATTTCAAAGGCTACCAGGCAGGAGGTGGTCCCTGCCACTGGGAAGGTTCCAGGTGGGGATAGCTTTTTTTCCTTTACTGCATCTTTGGAAGAGGCCTACACCTGGATGACTTTTAGCTTTCCCAGCCTACCAAGTCAAATTGAATCACTTAGCATAAATGAGCACCCTGTAGCCTATCAAGTTTATCTCATTCCATCTATAACAGTTTAATAAAGTCTTGGAAGTTTCCTGAACAGTGTTAGCTCTGTCTCATATTCCTGTTATGGCTCAGTTTTTTACCTTTGATTTTAGGTTTTTAAACAAAGGGGCATCTTTTATTTATTCTTTGACAATTTCACATGAATAAACAATTTATCTTGAACATAACCAGCCCTAATCACACCCTGTCGCTTTCTTCAGGACCCCAATAAGTCTCCCTCTCATTAATGCTCTCTCTGTTGTAGGGTTCAGATGTCTCTTGCTTCTCTGTGTAGCAATTTAGTTGTCTCTTTTCATCCATATTTAAGTTAGACTGTTCTGCCTCTGCTACCTGCTAACACTCTATGCATAGATATAACCATGCTGTGCCATTGGCTCAAACTCAGACTCTGCAGAAAACCTAAACATAGCTTTTCTCATGCCTGGCCTAATGCCTGGACCATCCTAGGTGCTCAGTAAATATTTGTCGAATAATTCTTTGCAGTTTTAGGGAAACAGAAGAGGCAAGAATTTCTAGTGAGCAACCTGGGGTTCTATTCACAAGCAATTCTGCCATTCCCTAAATGTAGACTTTCCAGAAGGCACTATGCCTCCCATTCATTCATTTCTGGGGGAATTTGAGGACAGCCAGCAGGAGGGCCCTGGCTGAGTTGAATCACTGTCGATGGTGCCTAGGAAGAAAGGCAATCTTTGAGGCACTCAGGCGGTAACCTTTATTTAATTGGCAAGATGAAAATCAGTGGCACATATGGCATTAGCAATTTTAGATTTTGGAGTAGTTTGCAATGATATCTGCTGATCAAAATAAAAAAATAAGATTCAGTTAATCTTCAAACCATTAGTGTGTGTGTCCAAGACAAATCCCATCACATTTGTTACTACTTAAAAGAAAATCAGACACTGAAATTTGTGTGATGAAGAAGGTCCTCTAAAATGACATACAGAGTTATCTGAAAAGATGTGAATATTCACTAAAACCTTTAAGCTGAACAAGTTGACATTGTTTGCCTCACCTCTGTTTCGGTTCAAGAAGGGGTGGGTACTGGTTAGGAGATTTGCCCATTATTATTTCTTTTATTTTTAACTTCTAAAAACTAGAAGACAAAATATTGATGCACACTATAGTACTTTGAATGAGGACCCTCCCCCGACCATAGCATCAGACATTTGAATACCTGACCCCTAGTTGATGGCACTGTTTAGGGAGATTTAGATGGTACGACCTTGCTGGATGAAGGCTTTGAGAAAAAGCTCTCTCTGCTTCATTTTTGTAGAATATGGTGTGAGCTTTTGACATTCTATTCCTCTTTTCATGCTCGTCACTTTCTGCCCAGTCCCACCCCCAGTATGATGGACTCTTATCTTTTTAACAACTAGAAGACCAAATATACCCTTTTTAAAAAATATGTTGCCTTGTCTATGGTGTTTTATCTCAGCAACAGCATGGTTACTAATACACACATATACACACGCACCAGGAAGTTGAAAAATTTTTCTTTGCATTGGAATAAAATAATTCTTAATAATTAGTTACTTCACTTGAGTACTGATGCAGAAAAATATTAATTTAGGTGTGTTGAACAGCAAGGAATTCATCCTAAGGCATAGGATGCTTAGACAAATGTTGGAAAGGCTAGAGATATGGATGTCAGAGCCAGCAGTAGGAGGAAGAAACTGAGTGCAGAAGCCATAATAGTACCACCAATGCTTTAGCTGTTACCATGTACTCCTGATACCAGAAGCTGGTGATGAGATATGAGAAAGTGTTCTTGGCCATTCACATCTCTATGACTTTACTCAACAGTAGGCATGTGCAGCCTGCTGAACTTGCATGATGCCCCCATTGCAGAACAACCTATGGCCTTGGTGAATTTTGTAATACAGAAGAAAGCCTTTATTTACTACTGATAGAAAGTGAGAAAACTACCTCCCATTTTTTATAGCTTGATTAGTGTTTTTCTATATAATTTTTCTATATTGTGACAATTTAATTTTCTTCTGCCATTATCCTTAGACCATGGGTCAGTTTACCAAGACTTCTGTAATAAGGTATCCCAATTTGAGTGGCTTCAATATGAGACCTTGACCATCTTATCTTTCTAGAGGTCACAAATTAGAGAGCAAGAGGTCAGCGGGATTTGTTTCTCCATGGACGGCAGAGAAAGCTCTAGTCCATGGCTCTCACTTAGGTTTTGATGGAATTCTTGAGCATTTTCTACAAGCTGTATTGGAGTAATTTGTCTGACTACATAGGAATTATTTTTTAAGTATTTACACTCAGTGGCCCCCTTTCAAAGTTAGATTGTCTTCTATGTTGTTGGGATTCATAATTTAATATATGAATTTTGAGGATGACACTAGTGATTCACAGTAAAGTCATACACACACCTTTCTGCCAATAGATGGCTACTGGTTTATAATACACCTATTTATTTAAAGTGTAATTTAGAATGTCTTGCTTGAAGACATTTTTAATTTTACCAGGATCTCTTCTTCTTTAAAAAAAAATCCCATCAAGATTTTTATCATACTTCATATCTATTACCTTGAAACTGGAACCCAGAAGGGAACTTTAGTAAAAGGAAGCAGCAAATTAGATGTTGCTCATTTTCAAGTTACAGGACCTCATTGCATGCAACAACATTTAGATTTGTGCTGGAGCCTTGAGATAAATGGCAGGCCAAAAACACTTTCACTGCCTTTTGGAGGGAGTTTCTCCCTGATTTGTATTTTCAAGTTCATCAGATCCCCATATAACCATTGTGACATGACCACCTCACATTGATATCACACACACTGGTCCATCCCTATGGAATAGGATGTATGTTCATTTTTCAAAAGGCTCCTATTGCCTCCTGATCCTGTGTCTCATTGTCCAGGCTTGGACCACATTTGGCCCAGAGACAGTCACTTTAGTTTCAGGATTGAGACTACTCCAAAAGTGTACAGCAAG
This sequence comes from Sigmodon hispidus, assembly GCA_004025045.1. Taxonomy (NCBI): domain Eukaryota; kingdom Metazoa; phylum Chordata; class Mammalia; order Rodentia; family Cricetidae; genus Sigmodon; species Sigmodon hispidus. Next base: position 128,309 of record PVIH01001317.1, read on the forward strand.
GATGCATTTTACCCATAGGAAATCCAAGCATTTCTTCTTCTTCTTTTTTTTTTTTTTACAGGAAAATAATAGACCCCCCCAAGAAGATAAAACAAACAGCTCACCATATGTTGTCTATAGCTGCTGCTTACACTTCTTTCATATTTTGATTGGCACATTCAATACATGAAAATATGTGCATCTGTACAAATACAGTAGAGTATCCTGATATCTGCAGAAACTGTATTGGATTCTTAGAACATTTAGTTGGTTACAATCTTTCAGCTATTAATTCAGAGTTTTCAGAACATATGTCTCCATGGATAAGTGTTACAAGCTCTTATCTTGCCGGGATAATGTGTAAATTATCCTACATATTACATAAAAATTATAATATGAATGCATCTTTTAATGATACTTCTTTATTTGCCACCCATACTTCCTGTCTATGAGGAAACGACATCACGTGTCAGAAGTAAAATGTGACATGCTGGACTATAAGTAAGGGATCATGTTGGGGCCGAATAAGAGATGGAGGCAAATTCTTTTCTCTTGAATATAAAAGCAAATCTAAATAGGAGTTGAACATACTAAAATATAAATCATGTCCAATTTCTTCCCCAGCTTCCTTATGCATTACAAAAATGACCTTTAAACTACCTTGAGAGATAGCAGCTGACTAGAAAATTACAGTTATTAGCAGGATAACTAGAGATTAAAGTATTTAGAATATTGTAAAAAAAATACTAAGAGGCAGATGTTAACAATTTGCAACCTCAAAAGACAGCTACAATAAAACACTATATTGTAGTATTTCTGAAAGATGATTGGGAGATTTGGAATAATGCACTGTACCTAGAAATCTGAATGTGAATAGGTAAAATTACCTTTTGGGGAAACTATTCATGAAAGTTTGATTTCCTTAAATCATGATAAATGACTAATTATATTTATCAAGCATTCACCTCTGCCTCCAAGGTTTTAAGTGTAATGCTTTCCTTTATTCTAAATAACTAAAATGCACATTTGCACTTTTGAAAGACATCTTTAATATAACAGCCACATGATGATTATAGTCTGTTCATTGCAAACCCTTTAGGAAACAAGGCATAGGAACTATTGACTAAAACCCTAAAGCGAGTATTAGAAATTCTAGGTAGAAGAATTACTACTAACTGCCATTTGATCCTGGACCAATCATTTTATTGTCATATTATTTTCTTCATGGGGTGGGGAAATCCCAGAGCCAGATGACAGGGGTGCTTAGGAACCCAGCATCACTCCACTGCCATTGGAGTCCTGCCTCTGCCTCTTACTTTGATTTGACCTTACTTGAATTACTTAATTTTGTATTCCAGAGTATTCTCACATCTCACACAGGGCCACCTATTTCCACTGGGATGAAGAGAAATAAAAGCTTGCTATTTTTAAAGAATTTGAAGCCTTGCCTGGGGTAGAATTTGCTATTACCTGCTATCTAAAGGCTCTTAGATGCTGAAAGCTCAAGTTATCCTTTTAGTAAAGCCAAGCTGGGACAATGGAGTGGCATGTAGTTTACAAAATATTTGATCAATTACTGGCCATAGCTACACAGTGAATGGTGGTTGATTTCTAAATGATAAAACTTTTTCATGATGATAGGAAAGCAACAGTGTATTTGTGTCCTCTGATGATGACTTCTAATTTTAAGAATGCTTCTAGAATAGTTTACTGTCACCATACACTTTTGGTATTTATTATAGACTATATAATTCATAAGCCATTTGTTAACTGTGTGTGATTCTGAAGTGTGTTGCATCCAGAGATAGATTCCAAGAGCAAAACAAAATATTTCTCATTAGTATGGTGGGACTATGTTCTAGTTCATTGGTAATATTTGTCCCTCCTACTTGTTTAATAAAAAGCTGATTGGCCAGAAGGCAGACAGGAAGTGTGGGCAGGGCTATCAGACTAAGAAAACTCCGGGAACAGAAAGAGCAGAGCAGAGAAGCCAGAGAGACACCAGAGGAGACACCAGCAGATGCAGAGGAAAGAGGACAACCATGCTGCTCTGAGAACAGGTACCAAGACACATATCTAAACAGATTAATGGAAATAGACTGAGATAAGAAGAAAGAGATAGCCAGCAATATTCCCGAGCCATAGGCCAAGCATCACAAAATTAATATAAGCTTCTGGGTGTTTCTGTGGGACTAGGGGTCTGTGGATCTGGACTACAGGCCAGACGGGCCAGAAACTTCATATTACACATTAGAATATTTTTTGCTCTGTCTGTATAACTCTCACATGTTTTTTCCATGAGTCATGTTCATGACCATCCATCTCCTGGATTCAATAGCCAATTTTTGTTGAGTTTTGATGTAGGGGATTCCACTGCTTGTATCTCAGGCTGGAACTATGTTGTACAGAGGCTTCTGACCCAGTACGGGCCAGAGCCACTTTTCCCCACAAAATGACTCAGACGATTATATTAATTTCATACTATTTGGCATATGTCTCAGGTACATTGCCAGCTAACTCTTTCATCTTTATTCAGCCCATTTTCATTAATCTGTTTTGCCACATGGCCTATGGTCCCTAGCTCACCTGGGTCCTACATGCTTCTTCTTTGGTGGCTGGATGGAGTCTCTCTGACTCAGCACTCCTCCTACCTAAACCTCAATTTCCCCACCTACTTCTACAGTGCCCGACACAGGCCAAAACAGTTCCTTTATTTATAGCATACAGACAAACATTCCCACCACAGGACTATCTCATCCTTTTCTTACACTCTATTATATCCCACATCTAATGCATGCAATATTCCCTCTATTGTGCATTTCACAGGGGTACATATGATTGGCAGGACTCTGAATACTTCAGAATGTCACTGGTTGCTAAGCTACAATTTCAGCATTCTTTGTATCTCTTACTTGAATCACTCAAATTGACATTTTTGTTTGCTCATACATTTTCTTATTCAGGGGTTCCTACTATACATACAGTTTCTGCTCAACCTTAGAACAAGTTTCAAAACTTGTTCTGTTGTGTGGCATGTCATTTTCCCTACTTCTTAACTTTAAGCCACAGCCCTGTTTCTGGCTGTGGGAACAATCTCTGCCTTTTCAGTACTTTCTAAGCATTTCATCCTTTTCTCTTTAACATTATTTATGCTTACTTTGTCTTATATTTTTTTTCTGTATATATTTTATTCCCTGTGCTGTAAATTTTTACAGAATAAAATATAGTCTTATTTACTTTTATGTCTCTATAATGCTGAACATGGTGATATGGACACTTGAAAATACTCATTTAATGATTGATGAGATTTATGGCATTTATCTTTCATAAGATCAGCATTTAGTAGGTTTTGTGTGTGTGTGTGTGAGAGAGAGAGAGAGAATATCGTGTGAATATAAACTGAAAAGGCAGAAAATATTGTATACAAATATCATAAGCAAATATAAAAAATGACTAGTTGGAGGATTTGTTTGGGGTAGAACTCTAAGAGAGGGCAGAATTCCAGTTGATTATTATAAACAAAAAATTGAGGTTCAGGCAAATGTTCTGCAAAGACCTATAGGTGGGGGAGACCACTGCTATATTCAGCACACAACATAGAGCATCCAGACAGATTTCATTACCTGTGTGACTCTGAAACTATCTAAGTCCTTGTTATCTGGAAAGATCCCAGGCAGATTTCTATACTTAAGGCTTTTCTCACCAATGTATTTTAATCTGACTCAAGGTGATAGAACCATTTTCTTAATATCATGTGGGAACAACTCTGTCATTAGATAATAGTTATTTTGTGAACTGCAGACCTTCTCTTACTGATTGTAATTGATGGTTACTAAGAATCATGGGAAGAGAAGTACTCATTTCCACATTTTTATAACTCAACATTTTGTTTTATGGCTGCAGATCAAACTTCATATGCTGTCAGGGTATTTTTCAGTAGTACACCAAATTTAAAAGAAGTTGACTCATTTAAGTGTTATGATAAAGCATAAAGATTGGCAAGCATGAAAATTTGAGTGGTGTAATGCCCTGTACATAAAAAAATGGTTAATAAATATTGGCTGAAATAGAATGGTCTAGTAGCTACCCATTAGGTTGTCTGTGGAGCATTCTACACTTGGCCCTCCAAATAACAGCAACAGGTACTTTTTTTATTACATCACTGTCTGTCTGTATGTCTGTCTCACACACATACACACTTATCTTGGGATTTATTAAATAATCCATTATCTTTAAAATTAATTCCTTATTTTGTGTAAGTTTATTTTTCAATTGTTTTTATCGTTACTCAAATAAATGGAATAGTGCAACAATTACAGTTTCCTTTCTCATATGTTATCATTCTTTTTTAATTTATATTTTTATTTATTTATAAAAAAGTCTTTTTTTCATGTATTCTCCTGCTCCCCCTCCCATCCTTCCTCCCAATCCTCCCAGTCAGCCTTCAGCCTCCCCCTCCCTTGATCCCCTCCACAAAAAGCACAAGAAGTCCCAAGGTGGGTCAGCTCATGTGATGCATCCACTCCAGGCAAGGCCAATTTCATCATCCCAATATCAAAACTGGGTTAGGTGCTCCTCTGTAGGCAATGTGCTCCAAGGTGCCAGTGCATGCACAGAAACACAGTCTGATCTCACCCCTTAAGGAGGCTCCATATACTGCCCATGCCCATGCCAGTCTACAAGTTGTCTACCCTTGGAGGGCCTAGCTTCTTTTCCCAGTGGCTGTTTTTGATACAGTGGGCTCCTCAGAGCTTCAGCCAGCCATCTCTGTGGGATTCCATAATCCCTATCCACTTGTTCATTCAGACTCCCTGACCTGTGCTCTCAGCTGGAAGGGAAGCTGGGCCCAGTGCTCAGCCATGGATCTCTGTCTCTACCTCTATTCATTGTTGAATGTAGGTTCTGTGATAACAATTAGAGTGGTTATTCATTTGATTATAGGGGAAGTCCTGCCTAGGCACCCACTCCACTATTGGTTGGAGACTTAGCTAGGGACAACTTGTGAGTTTTTGGAGGTTTCTATCGCATCCAATCTCTTTCCAACCCCACATTGGCTTCCTTTATCAAGATATTCATCTCTTTTTTTTCTTCCTCTTTGTTGCTTCTCTCACTCAACCATCTACTTGTCTCATGATTTGTTCTTGCTAGCAAGCTCTTTCATGTTATCTCCATCTATTTCCATTAATCTGTTTAGCCATGTGTCTTGGTACCTTTTCTCAGAGCAGCATGGTTGTCTTCTTTCCTCTGCATCTGCTGGTGTCTCTTCTGTTTCTCTGGCTTCTCTGCTCTGCTCTTCCTGTTCCCAGAGTTTTCTTAGTCTGATAGCCCCGCCTACACTTCCTGTCTGCCTTCTGGCCAATCAGCTTTTTATTAAACCAGTAGGAGGGACAAATATTACCAATGTACTAGAACATAGTCCCACCATACTAATGAGAAATATTTTGTTTTGCTCTTTGAATCTATCTCTGGATGCAACACACATCAGAATAACACACGGTTAACAAATGGCTTATGAATTGTATAGTCCATAATAATTATCAAAAGTGTATGGTGACAGTAAACTATTCTAGAGGCATTCTCAAAATTACAGGTTATCATCAGAGGACAGAAATATCCTTCTTCTACAGGACCCCACACAGGCCAAAACAGTTCCTTTATTGGCATACAGATGAACATTCCCACCACAGAACTACTTCATCCTTTGCTCACATTCAATTACATCTCAGAGCAGCATGGTTGTCTTCTTTCCTCTGAGTCTGCTGGTGTCTCCCTGATGTTTCTCTTCTGCTCTTTCTTTTTCCCATCGTTTTTTTAGTCTGGTAGCCCCACGATCACTTTCTGTCTATCTTCTGGCCAATTAGCTTTTTATTAAACCAGTAGGCAGGACAGTTATTTACAATGTAACATGACATAATCCCACTACATTACAGGCATATAAAAACAGTGTAAGAAGCCAACTTCCCTTGCGAATAAATGCAACAGGACATAACAATGAATCCATCCCATTTCAGCTCATTGAGGCTGCTGTGAAAATCATGACTATGCAGGTTATAAACAAAGAAATATATTATTTTCTCAAATCTTGAACCTGAGATGTCCAATATTGAAGCCTGACAAGTTTGATTTTTGTAAAGGCTCTCTTCCTGGCTCATAGAAGGCAACTCTGTCATTGTGTCCTTTTGCAGAAGGAAAAAGTGAGCTTTCCTGGGGAGAGTTGCCTTTTTCATAAGGTCACACAGACATTCATGAGGGCTCCATTCCCATGTTCTAATCACCTTCCACAGACCTATCTTGGGGATTTGATTTCTGTCTATGAGTTCTGGCGAACACAAACTTGCAGTCTATGACACCTGGAAAATGAATCATCATCATGCACTCTCATTAGATTCCATATGGCCCTGAACATAGTGAACAAATACATAGCTGAAAGAGAGCCAAGTACTCTCTGTGCCATTCTAATGATAGAATTGGTTGTCCCTGAGATAACTGCTATGTCCGAATATGTTGACACAAAAGAAAGAACTCAGACAATAGTGTATTTGCCGTAATATCAGAATTGAATAATCTTACATAAATACTTGGCCCAGTTTCTTCCCTGATAAGTCCAGATAGTAGAAGCTGGTGGTCCTAGGGGTCCACCTAGGTACTTGGTTCTTAATTCAAAAGCAGTCAGACAAGACAGCAGGCAGAGCTCGGTACTTTATGTGTTTCAGAAAAGTAAAAGTTTCTCAATGGCACAGTTGATGGATACAGAATTATGAAACACCTTCTGATTTAGTTCACTGGAAATGCCAGAAATCTCTTTCTTAAACTCTCCAACTTAACCTTCAGAGATGAAGCAACATAGCTTTTCAGGACGATGCTCCTTAACTTTCGAAATTAGTTTACCACAAGTCTATAAATCAAGGCCATTTTTCATTTTTCACTCTGGTGGTCATCCCTCTGCCTGGCTACATCCTGAGGTGGAAGACCTTTCCCCTTTCCCAGATGTGTTTGGAATGTAGCCATGCTCCCCACCTTCCCTTTATCACTAATTGCCTCGTCTCTCAGGCAAGTGCAAGTGGAGTGCATGGGAGGAAGCATGTATGGGACCTTATTAAATCAAGGGCAGTCAGGTTAGAAGCAGCAGCATAACTTATGTCTACCCCTCTGACAGTAAACGGACTTATCCGGATTCCTGACCCCGAACTTGCTTTGTGGCCCATCACATTAATTATGGTGATATAAAAATTAAAAACACAAACAAGAAACCCCCTTTGTCTTTTGGAGCAAAGGAAGTGTTTGAGAGCTGTGCTGGGTTTTCTTAGTGTGGTATGTGTTTCCCCGGTGGTGCATTTATTGTATTTTCTCTTCCTTGCCATCCTTTTGCTCATGGGGAGAAACATCCCTGCCCCATAGCCCTTAATTCTCCCTTCTTGTCATATGCTGAGGTTAAGAACATGTGAATTTGAGGTAAGTGGCCACTTAAATTAGTTAACATTTATATATGATCTGTACACAATACCCTGTACACACACTACCCATACGCACTCTGGGTGGTAAGAATGAAATTGTCAGGGTAAAACAGCTTTCTTTGTCATGGTGGCCTACACAGGAATTATGGGAGTCATATCTATCTTAAATTCTTTTCTAGGGGGTGAATGTGGTAGGGCTTGAAATATGTTTAAATAAATCTAAAATGAGTTTGAAGCCCATAAGCCTTGTTTCTAAACAGGAGCCTCTATACAGCATAGGCAACAGGATTATATTTCTGCTTTTATTAATCACAAAGGAAGTGCATGTTCAACCAGCCAAAACCAGCTTTATTGGTGTACGGCTTTCCTTGCACCTTCATTTATAGTCTGCATTTGGAGAGGGCTTTATATTCTTCCTTCTGCTTATTGCTATTCAGAGTAATTGAGCTCAGACTTAATCCTTGTGAATTGGCCAAATAACTCAGCTCTCTGAAGAGGAGAGTGATGCTGGACTTTCTGTCTGGGTCTTTAGGATGCCACATAAAGACTTGATCCCTCAAACCATGAGGTTGGCAGGTGTTTCCGCTCTTCTTCTCAGTGCTTTTTGGCATGTCCCTCCATGCGACTGCAATGTTGCAGGACTGTATTTGTGAACTGGAAACTTTACTTGCTCTTCTTTCGTCAGATCTCACTGCAGGGACCCATGATGGATGATTGGATCTGCTGGCCTGTCATCAATCTCAATGAATAAAGACAGAGAGACTAAGCTGACAGGTCACCTCTGAGGACTGGGTTAGAGGCTCCTAACTGATTTATCTGCCCATTTCTCCTCATTATGAAGAAAGGAAATGGTTTAGTACAAATATTTTATAGAGACATTTGGTTAAGGCGAATCTATCTCAGGGAAAACATACCCAACTCTAGATTCAGTATTGCTCTCCAAAAGCTATTGTTCTTGAATCAATGTACAATTATGAGGCCTCCAAAACTAATTTTTTTTTTCCTGAGCAATAAAAGGCCATGCCTGGAACTTGCTGGACACTTTTCTCTTTAATACTAATAACTTAGGTCCTGACATGCCCAGGGATTCCTTATTCTAAGCTATAGTTAAAAAGAACAATGTGAAGAATCAGACCAGACAGAGTTCACAATCACACCAGTCATCACTCAGCTATGTGACTCCGTACATGGTACCTGTCCCCTGAGTCTCAGTTTTTCACTGCCTAAGTGACATTCATCATAATGCCTGACTGTTTAGGGTTAAATGAGATGGTACTTGCCTTATAAAAGTGCTAGATAAATCTACCAGCATCTTCATCTCCATCAGCCCGTGGCATGAACACCCACAGGAGGGAGTTACTAGCAATGAACATGAAGAAGACAATTCATAGCTGTAAGGATTTTATGGAGCCTCAGTTTCAGGGCCTGGGAGTCTAGAGTTGATGTGCTATGTTTGAACTTGTACATGCTTAATCTGGCATTAGCTATCTCTGTCACCTCTGTGCACATCCAGAAATATTTCCTGTCCCTTCTGCCTCATGTCCCCATGTACCCTTCCCTGTGCCCTAACTTCTTTCTCTATCCGTAATACACTTTCTGTTTTGATATTTATTCTTTAAAATGGACAACTGTTTGTGGGCACCAGCCCAGTCCCACGTTTGTGCCTTTTTAACATGCTGTTTTCTGTCACAAACATTATTTCTCATTTTCTTTAACTGATCCTTATTTTCCTTTTGGAAAAAAATGATATGTTAGTTTCAACATGCTATCTGCTCATTACTCAAGTTGATTTAAGTAGCTTAACTCCGAGTGTGCTTTCCTGAACAGTCTGTAGTTTCTCTCAATCTTGGGCTTCAGATGAGGGCTTGACCCTAACCAACTAATTTTAGTGATTGGCTCTAAGACTCAGGGAACATCGAGAAAAAAAGAGAGGAGGAAATGTAAGAGTTGATGTCGATAAGGGCATCCAAAACTTACTCTGTTGATGTCATCCAGTCACTACAGCCGTGAACTCACAGCAGCTTTGACTGTTGGCTCTGGACCTGCACAGGAAATATGCTTTTAACAGCCATGGATGCAGGGGAGGCTCATGGGACCCTCTTCTTTACTTCTGAATTATTGACTACCTGTGAATGCCAAGAGAAGGAGAGCTATCTCTTCAGTTGTCTACTCACTGGTGAAGCCACCAGGCTATAGTAAACATTACAATGTCATCATCACAAAGAAGACCCTGCAGAAATCCAGAATGACACAGAGAAAGGAGGACATGAATGTGGGAAAGATCTTAGTTGGAAAGGGAACTAGATAGGAGAAGGCAGGGGCAGGAGTAATCAGAATGCATTATATACAGGTATGAAATTGCTAAAGAATGAATTTAATTGATAAATATGTTGTCAAATTACTGTATAGTCTATAAATATGTGCATAAATATCTTCATCTCTACACTGAACACTTTTTAAGCAGGGATTATTGTCCTAGAGTCTGGTACAAAGAATTGCTTCCATTGCAATTTTAGGGTACCATAAACAGTAGGGAAGACCCTATAAAATCCCCTTTTTTTGTTTATATAGATACAGGAGAAGCAAATGGCTAACATAGGCTTTTTAAGGCTTAAGGCTGGCCTGAAGCCCATAGAAATCTGTCTGCCTCTGCTTTCTGAGTGATGGGATAAAAGGCATGTGCCACCATCACCCAGTAACCCCAGTTCAAAGATAGGGGAAAAATAAAACTCCTAGTAGAGTGGCCTTTGAAATACAACTGGTCGGTTCTCCTCTAAACTTTCAAGGCCATCAAAAAGAAGGAACATCTGGACAACTGGTGTAGACAAGAGACACTCAAGAAGACACAATACCCTGGGTGAAATCCTGGAATAGAAAAGGGAGGTTTGCAAATGCTTGAGAAAGTACAGTAAGGCATGATCTTTAATGGGTCAACAGTGAGGCTTATTTAATAACAAATGGTACCATTTTAAGATAAGATTGGAATACCAGTTTGACAGCTATGGTCAGGAGACTATGGGAATGCTGGGATATCTCTTCCAGGCTTTTTCTTATATATAAATTTAAAACAAATCTAAAATAGAAACCATTAAACATGATAAGAAAGAAAAGGTAAACAGGAGGACTAAAAGCAGGATTTGCTGAATAATATCACAGAGATAACAATTCTGTCTCAATGGTGATGCACTTTTTCTTGCTTTATCTGGGTACTTTGGACAAATGAGTTTATGTCCCAAATTAATTCAAAAAATAGCCTTGATTTTCTACTCCATTACATACCTGTAACAGCTAGGAAATGAAGAGACTGCACAAGAAGTGGTAGTATGTTCTGCCCACAGTCAGAATTTACTGTTGAGATCAACAGATTCATGCCTTAACTGTACATCTAGGCTAGTTTGCCTGGTTTTCTGGTCTTGAGAAAGAAATCTCTCCCTAAGGAATATTTGTTTTTTCTAGCGTTGACTCCATAGTTACTGGGTTTCTTATCCTTCTGGAATGCTATACCATGCTTGCTTTTCTCCCTTTGATTTGGATGGAACTGAAAAGAAAGAATGGTGGGTTCAACTAGAGAGAGCTTTTGGTATTTTCATGTTGGCAAGGAAGATGCATAGATGCTATGACCCAGAACCTACAGCATTGCCAATGAGCTCCGGCTATTCTATTACTGTAGCTACCAGCTAGAGATTTTTTTTTTTTTTTTTTGAAACAATAGACATTTTGGTTAAGGCAGGAACTGATGATGTTAACATTCTATACTGGGTAGATTTATGTTAAATTGACACAAAATATAGTCATCTGAGAGGAGGAGACCTCAACTGAGAAAATGCCTCCATATGATCAAGTTGTAGGCAAACCTGTAGACCACTGACTTAATTAGAAATGAACAGGAGAGGGCACAACCCATTGTGGGTGGGGCCACCCCTGGGCTGATGGCTCTGGCTTCAATAAGAAAGCAGTCTGGACAAGCCATGGTGAGAACAGAAGGAAGTTGGGAAGAATACGGTCTGAGAAACCTCAGGTACATAAACTCTGAGACTCTGTAAACAGAGGGTATCCTTTTAATTGAAAACTTTGTAAAAAAAATTCAAGACTGTAAAAGCAAAAAATTGAATCTTTTACACAGGAAAGCCCTGTGGGACTGTCTAAGCAATAAGCCTGTGAAGCCAGCCCTGGCCTCAAGACACTAACAGAACAAAACATTAACACAAGTGGAATCAAATCTTATTTCTGCCTTCTTACCAATCATGTAATTTTGGAAAACTTTCTCATATTCTTGGATTCCAGTATATTTACTCACAGTATGAGCAATTTACTTTAAAATATTATATAAGACAATTAATGTAACTATATTGTATAGTAAACACTTGATAATTTAATAAGAATCATAATATTAACAATAATAGTTCAAGAAGGCATCAGAGGATGGCTTATCGGCATTGAATAACTTCTGCCCAGCTTTTCCTCAAATTTAGACACAGTGTGGCCAGGAGAATTTGCTATCTCCAAACCTCTGGCAATCAGTTGCCTGTTCCCACCGGTGGCCCTTAGAATAGGCCATCTGGAACCTGAGTTTGACACTGCCTTCAGTCTAGACTGGAAAGCAAGTCCTGGAGACTGCTATAGTGGTCCCCTCCTTGACAAGGGCGTATGTTTCCATTTACTATAGATGAGGCCTTCCAGAATTCCAGTCCCTTGCTGGGGTCTGAAATTTCCTGGGGCTCTATGCTTTGACCTCCACACCTGGGGCTGTTGAGTTGGCTTCCTGCTGGTCCTGCCTGCCTGTCCACCCGCTCCTTGACCTCCTGTGAGCCAGACCACATAGCGTGTGTGCCCTGTGGCCTCTTTGTCTCTACACTCTCTTTGACCTGACAGCATGACGTCTGTATTTGCCCTCGGGCTGCCGGCTGACTCTGTAGCCCTTTGCAGCAATTGAACATCCTCCAAGTTTGGCTTTTTGCCCAGAAACGGTGACCCTGAAGCTGCCTGGGCCTTGTGTCCCAGTGCCCCATAACACATTGGTAAAATACAGTCCTTGCCTACCCTTCCTCTCTCCATGGTTTCCTAAGTCAACAGAGAAACAATGTCTAGAAATTTCTTTATTGCTCTGAGTTGGGTAGTACCCAAGCATGTGATGCATTCTGTCTACCCAGGAGCTGTATTAGTCACTCTGTTTTAATTAGCACCATTGGGGTGAGTTGCTTCCCCTCCAAAGCCTCCCCCTCCCTTTCCATGATTCTCAAAAGGCAGAAAGATCAGGCATTCTTTCCTTTGAGGTCAGCGAGAGTTCTCCATGAACATGCCTCTTTGTTCTTTATGACTTGATTATATTCATTAAAGATTTTCAAGTAGACCCAGTGCAGAATTGCCCCTTTGGGATTATATATACTAGTTGACAATCCTTAATCCTAACCATTTATTTTTCACTTGGTAGGTACTGTGGCCGTGAGCCAAATTGCACTGGAAAGATTAATAGCTAATCTGCTCATGCTTTCTTGAGCTTAATATGGTGCAGTGTGAGTTGCCTTGAACTTACCAATGGGTTCCCGCTGTCTACCTGAACAGGCACACTGGGCTTAAAAATGTGTGTCTCTAGACAATAGTTTTTCTATCTGATAGGTAGTTCTTAAAGTGAGTGTAGGCATTTAATTGATTTCAGCTACAAATGAAATATATAAGTCCCTAAAAGCGGTGAGTTTGTGAAAAGCACCTTTCTTAGCTTATAAACAACTTCTGTGAGGTCACCCTCCCCATGGACCACTGCCATTACTCCCCAAACATCTTTCCTAATTCTCCATGTGATCCACAGGTTCTTTTGTTCCCTTGAAGTTTTTCCTCATATCAAGACTATAAATCAGCAATTATCCTTAGGTTTGTGATGGGGAAAATCTTTTGTTTGTCTCATTCTGTTTCTCTCCTCTCTTGCCTCTTTTCTGACTAGTTTGTGCCATGAGAGGACATCTGAGTGGGTTGTATCATGGACTCAGTGATTGCTGTGTGTTGATGTGTGCCCTCCTAAAATCTGTATGTGAAGTACTAACTCCAGGACTGTAGGATGCAGCATTATTGGGTCATTATAGAGGTGCTTAGCTCAGATGAACTCATATCCAGATAAGGTAGACTCCAACCAAAGCTGGGAAATTTCTGTGGACACTTATTTACTTGTTATTTTTATGTGAATGTGAAGGTAAGGAAGAAGGTGATGCATTTACAATCTAGAAAGTCCCAGCATTGTTTCAAACCACGGAAGTTAGGTTTATGAGGAATGGAGTGAAGACAGCTTCTCTCTTAGACCCAGAGTCTCTTGTGACTGCCTTCCCATTATGGAACGTTTTAATAAATAATCTCTTTTAATTTATTCTAAATTAACCCATTTCCCCGGGGTACTAACTATACAGCCTCTTTTTCTTTACAAGTTATTTATTTTATGAGTTTTAGTATTTTACCTACATATAGGACTGTGCACTATATATGAACAATGTCCACAGAGACCAGAAGAGGGCATTGGATACCACCTACTGGGACTTGGAGTTACAGAAGGTTGTAAGCCACCATATGGGTATTGGTCATCAAACCCAGGTCCTCTGGAAGAGCACCCAGTGCTCGTAGTGACAGATCTGTAGCTTCACAGATAATTCTTCTTGTACTTATACTTCTTTAGTCATTTCTTTAAGGTACAGAGACACCCCCTCCATTCAATCTCTGCCTCTCCTGCTCATCTACTTGTTATTTTCCATGGCTTATTTAATAGACTTATAGACATCATAAATTCTCTTAGAAACATAGTTCATCTTCCAGTATAATCTGTCTCATCCTGTTCTTTTAACAGCTCAGTCTAAAAACATTTGCATAGTCCAGCTTTTTGCTAATCCAAATTGTGTCTCTGACGGCTTGGATTCAACCCATTCACAAATCCCGTTGAGCCCACATTAAAGGAAGAGAAAGTGCAATTTTTGCAGACAGGTGTGTAAAAATGCTCCAGCTACTATTGAAATCAATTTTGCATTTTCTTGAAAGTTAAGTGTAGGCTTATGGTAAAGTTCAGGAATTTGACTCAAGTATAAATTCTGACAAACTGAAAGTAAGGACAGGGAACTGTGCACCAGTGTTTACAGCATCCATCATTGTGGTCCGTAGCTGCAAGACAGAAACAGCTCAAGTGCCAACCTGCAAATAATCGGAACAACAAATATGGCGCCTATCTCCTTGGAATATCATTGAACTGTGAAAAGAAATGAAATGTTCTTTCTAGCCCCTCATGCAAGAAAGGGCCTCTTTCTTACTTCTTTCTTCCTTTTATAGCTCTTATCCCATCTCTAGTGATGCCCCGATACTGTTTAAGAAATGTTATGTACCTCTGAACTTTATTGCTGTATTTTTCTCCATAGGTCTTCCTAGCTGACATATCAAACACAGTACTTGGATCTTGTCTAGTTTTCTCTCCCTACAAGGCGAGGAAACACTTTGTCCACAGAAATCTCCCATGAATGTAAGAAACTTCTTGGCTCATAAAATATTTTTGATATAGATTTGTTGATCAAAGGTCTCCTTCTGACCCTGCTGAAAAATTAATACAGTTATTAAAAGTTTGGACAATTCCTCATTTTGATTTGCCTCTGACATTTAGCCTCTCATTCTTATGATATTTTAAATTTTAGAGTGTTATTTTTTAAATTCTTTGCCTTTGGATGCAGGAACATGTGGAGGAGGTAAGCCACAGAACTTTGAGTTAACCTACATATAATTCTACTCATTCTTCTTTACTTTGCTCTGTAGGATCATTGACTGACTTTCCAAGGTTGTGCTCCAGTCCATCATGCTTTCCTTGACTCTGACCTTTTGTGTAGTGTGTTAGTAATCTTCAGAGAGAAGAAGCAGGAGAGCCATCAGGAGGAGATACATAGATACATGCATAATACATACATATATATGTATGTATTATGTATATATGACATGAGTAGAGAGAGATTTATTTATTGCAAAGAGTTGGCACATGTCATCATGGAGGCTGAGGAGTCCAGAGAGCTTCTGTAAGATAGATCTATGAGAGTCTACAGTATAGCACATACTTGACAGCAAATGCTAAGATCAGGCATCATTGCTATGCATTCCAGTCTGAAAGCTGGGAGATGTGAACCTGGGGAGAGTCGAAGTTTATAACTCAGTCTAAAAGCAAAGATCAGTGTTCTAGCTCCAGCAGAAGGAGTGGCTTTGCTTTACCTCTGACTCAGACCAGACCTTCTGTTCTACTTAGACTGTTTGGATGAAGTGTACCCATTAAAGAACATTTGCATTTTACTTAGCCTAATAATCCAAGTGTGAATTCCATCCCCAACCACACTACAAACACACCTAGACATTGTTTGAATGCACATCTGGCCACCCCACGACACAGTCAAGTTGCCATGGAGAACTAGCCACCATACGTTTTTTTCTTCTCAGGTCTCAATTGGAATGCTTCCTTGGGGACTACAAAGTACCTCAGTATTCTCTTGGAGAAAATTTCATTCTTTCCTGTTTCTCCACTTCCAGCTGACAGTTTGTATAGGTTTGTAGGGCAGCTCTTTCTGACTTTGAGTAGTCTAGGGCGCAGCACAAAGCCTTTGACAAAGGATAACTTTTGGCCATCTCACAGTGCTGCAAATGAGCATTTGTCCATAGAGGGCCCACTTCCCAATGCTCTTCCAGTAGGAAACATGAGCAAAGGATGCTAAAGATGAGGTGAAAAGGAAAATAATGACAGTGTCTGGTAACACGATGCCTTGGGGCATCTGAAGCCAAATGGGAAAGTTTGAATAGGTGACACTTTCATCATCTCCACAGTTTGTGGTCCCAGAAAAAAACTCACGCAATCTGGACTATGACCAGTCAGGCTTTCAGGACTCTCATCCTGCAGTTCTATCTCCATGGCTCCATTCTGGGAGAAGCATCAGGTTCGCTCCCTCCCTCCCCTTCTCCTCTCTCTCTCTCTCTCTCTCTCTCTCTCTCTCTCTCTCTCTCTCTCTCTCTCTCTCTGTCTCTCTCTCTCTCTCTCCCTCTGTCTCCCAGGTGACAGGGGAAACACATCTCTGCCATCTGCTTGTTGAAGCCTGCATACATTGGGCAGTTTCTTTTAGAGTAAAATCTGCTCTGTAATGTAAAGCCAGTAAAGCCCAAGGTTGCACCAACTCAGTGACATCCTTTTGTACCTGTTTCAGGTCCTGAGAGAGTATAGACAAACTTGCAGGATTTAATTTCTCTTTTATTATGGAATCCAAGGGTGAACTGTAGTAGGCAGAATGAATTTGGGCATTTGCCTTTTTCCATGGCAGGCCTATGTTTACCTCAGACTAATACTCTTAGGCCTTTCAGCTTGCTTTGGTTATATTCCAGTAAATTTTATATATACAGCATTCTCAGTACCATATAGTCTGTGCACATCAGTCATAGATTCTGATTTTTTCCCCCTTGAGATATTTATTTCTGACTTTTACTTTGAAGTTTTATTTGACATCTATTAGTATTCAGCAAGTACTAATCATATGCCAAGCCCTTATCTATCTGTAATTATAGCCTCTGAAGATAAAGGAAGCAGAGGTCGGTTCTCACACAAAGTCATAATATATCAGAGGGTCATCAGCAGGTTTGGAAATAGCTCAGAAGTTCAGAGGTGGCAGGCAAAGGTGCCAAAAAAGTTAGAGAATGGAAACATTTCCTCTTTGAACTTATTTTATGTTTCTCTGGTAACTCTTGTCTGAATATATTTCTAATTATTGAAATAAATATTTCATAAAAGATATCTAGGCTAACCCTACAGACATAATGTTTGCTTTTTTTTTTACCATGCTCTTGTTTTGAGCAAGATGTATTCGCATCCACATTTTAAAAATTGGAATTAATATGCCCTTTCTGAACAGTTCAATTTAATTACTACTTTAAAATTCAAAGAGAAACATCATTAAATATTAACAGGCCAATCAGGAAAAACAAATTTTACTGGAACTTCGGCTTAGGTGAGTGGGGATTGGAGAAAGCATGGCAGAGCTTAAGAAATAATAGAAGCAAGAAAGTTTGCACTTTCTAAGATTCTTTTTCTTTATTTATGAAAGTGGGTCTCAGAACTACGCTCACAAAAGCAGGAGAGAGACAGGAATTGCAGGAAGGGCCTGGTATGCCCTGGAAAGGGGATTGATGGGGACTGAAGCAAAAAAATAGATCTAAGGTCTAAGAATGAAATTGAAATAAATAAAAGAAAAAAAATAGGTCTAAAGTCACATCTCGAGAACTTTTTCCCCCCAGGAGGAGTTATAAATCCATGTTTAATATAATATATCTGAATTTTTTTTGGGGGGGGTTAAATATCAGTTCTGTGTTAAGCATAACATAAGCCAAACCATATGACTGTATCCCAGAATGAGCCTCCTAGCTTCGTCTTTGAAGGTCCCACCTGAAGCCAGCCAGGTTCCACAGATATCTAATCGTCAATGGAAATCAACCTACAAATAGCGAATCTCAGGCCAGTGGAAACTCTGGGAAGGTTCTTTACAAGAACAGGGCCAGCACCAGGGCCCCACCTGCAGCAATTCTCATTCAATTGCTTTTTTTGTTTGCTTTGTTTTGTTTTTTGTTATGAGGGTCTTTGGTTTTGTTTTTTGGGCATGAATAGCTTTCGCAAGCCTAGTTTATGCCGATATGCCAATGTGGAGGTAGTTGTGAGAATTTCTGCCTGAAGCACACACATGTGTCCACCCTTACTCTGGCTACCACACCTACCCTTGCTTTCCTGAATCTGGAGGGCCCCAGGACAATCTCAAGGCTTTCTCCAGCAGCAGTGCCTCTGTCTTTGCCACAGAACATCTTTTGACCGAACATCTTTTGATGTGCAAGGGTAAAGAAGTCACTAAATAATCCATTTGGTGGAATGTGATCAAGTATCATGTGTGATTCATGGCACTAGCATGTTACCCTCCATTGTTTCTGGTTCTGCCTTTCTCTGTGCTTTAGGGTGGGAAAGAAATAACCAGGACAGATACCACCTGCTTATTTTTCAATTTTATGCTCCCCAAGCAATATTCATAACAAGCACTATGGTAAATCTCTCATAGACTGTCACGGTTTTTCTGATGTTTGGGTGTATTTTTATATTTTTGCTCCCTCTAAGTATTGAAAACAAATCCAACAAAATAGAAGGATCAGGGAAATATAGCAAATAATTATTCCTGCCAAGCATGAGTATTTAACACCTGCATGTTTGGGAAACATTCAAATTGGTTTGCTTTGTATAGTCTGTGTAAGTACTCCAGGGGGCTGAGGGAAGCTCTTGGGGGTTTGTCATTTATGTATTTATTTTATTTTGAAAATGTTGGCAATAGGCAAATTAGGTTGAGGTGCAGAGTTTCAGGGTGTAACTATGAGATTCTGGAATATTACATTTGTCTGGATATCATATTGGAGTCAGGTTTGGTTTATTAATCTGTGAACCTGTGGCCGGATGGATTCCATTAAAGTAAGACTTTGTACACATTCATATAACTCATGCTTGTCACACCGTTTATATTTCTCAGTGGCTAAAGGTTCACAAATGGTTCATAAATAATTTTGTGAATGAAAGCTTGGGGGGTGAAAGTTTGTCATAGTCAGAATGAATGAGGGGAAGGAGGTATAAAAAAAAAAGGAAAGTGAATTCTAGAGTTTTTGATGGCCCCTCCCCCGACCTTTATCTTGAGGGAACTGATTTAGTAACCCATGTAGTTTCACTTTAATTACCTCTGAGATGGTTCTGGAAAACACAACTCAGAATGGAACTTAGTATGATTTATGATATTATTTTATGAGGTGGAATTAAAAATTCAAACTAGTGTTACTGTGGCAACATGGAGCCATTCATTAAGTGACAGGAGAAACTGCCTTTTATTTGATGGCACCTGCTAGTAAGGAACACGATGGTACTTGCCTCCTTTGACTGAGTCCAATTCTGACAAGATATTCTCAGGTCACTGAGAGAGCTCTCTATGTGGAGCTGAGCCAACCAACCAACCAACCAACCAACCAACCAACCAACCAACCAATCAACCAACCAACCCTGCCAAGTTCTGAAGTGGGAACCTAGACCATGCTACCCAGTCCAGAGAATCAGTTCAGTCTGGTACCCAGAGACATGACTGAGCTTACTTAAATGTATTTGTTTTATTTGTATATGGGTTAAGGTTCATGGGTATGCACAGAGGTGTGCAGGGCCTCTGTGCAGGGTCATGTGCATGTACTTGTGTGTAGAGGCCAGAAATGACATCTACTCCAATTGCTGCCTGCTTTTGTGAGACACAAGGTTTCTCACCAACTCTGGGGCTCACTGATTTGTGAGATTGAATGAGTCCAAGCTCTTCTTAAATCCGCCTCTGCAGCCCTGGGACTCTATCTGGTTTTGACATGGTTACTGGGATCTGAACTCAGTTGTTCATGCATGTGTGGCAAGCATTTTATAGACTGTACCATCTTCCTCATCACTCAGCTTTCTTTCTTTATTAGATAGGATTGCTAACATTCATTTTGTAAATACCAACCACAGTCATAGATGGAGAAACTTCTGGCGAACTTGACAATGGAATATTGTTGTAGTAAGTTTTTGTTTGTTTGTTTGTTTTGGGTTTAGGAAGTTTGTAACTTGGAGTTTGTAACTTGGTGTGTGTGTCGGTTGTGGTTTGGAACTTAGTTTGTGTGTTTGTGGCTTTTGTTTCTTAAAAGAAATGAATTATATGTTTATATATTTTAACACTGTTTGGCCCATGTCTTACGTCTATTATTAGTTAGTTTTTTTTTTAAATTAACTCATTTTTATTAATTTTTTTGTCATGTGCCTCAGCCCGTGGCTAGCCGGTATTTTTTATATGTTTGTTTTTTTTGGGGGGTTGATCGAGAGTGAGTAACTCTATTTTTTTTTATTTGGCTGTTTTTGATTTTTTATTTACTTTTATGGTGTTTTGTATGGGTCTAAACAGTTATTTATTTATATAGTATAGAGAACACAGAATATGAATGTAAAATACACTTTAATAGTCTAAAATTTTTAAGCAAACTGCTTCAAGGTCTTCTCGGACATCACTAGCATGAATCAGGACAGTTGGTTCACATTGCATGATCTACCTAGGAGTTATACTGAGGACCCAAATACCATATAATGTAAAAAATGACTCACTCTTGAGGGAGGGGGGACAAAACTGGATTTGGCCAGGAGTGGAGACTGATCCAAGCATTATTGGGTCAGTGGGACCATAGGACTGTCTGCTCCCTGCCCACGGTGGGGATGGGGAGTTGCAGAGAAGAAAAATGACCAGATGTGGTGGGAGGGGGAAGGGGCCTTGAATAAGGATATACAGGGATGGAAAAAAAAATTCAGAGGGAAAGCTGAACACAAAGTAAATATATGTGTAGCAATCTTATTTGCATTACCACCCTTGATAAGCCATGCTTATGATTCTTATCCTCTTTATAGTTATTGTTAACTTTTCCACATTTTAAATTCATTTTACTGTTTTTTTTTTTGATAAATGCAAAATAAAGAAGGAAAAGAAAAAAGAAAAAAAAAAGATTGTATATGGTTCTGTCCCAGACTTTCTGGGCCTGGACCAAAGGTTTAGTCTCACTCTTGGCCTTGCTTTGCCTCAAATAATCACACACAGGCTTATATTATTTTTATGCTGGTTGACCTAGGGCCCAGGCATATAACTTGCTAAGTCCTTCATTTGAACTCTACCCATCTTGTTCAGCCGCGTGGCTCGGTACCTTTTCTCAGAGCAGCATTTCAGCTTCTTTCCTCTGTGTCTGCTGCCCCTTGTGGTGTCTGGCGTCTCTCTGGCATCTGTCTGTCATCTATCTCTGCTCTGAAATATTCCTGAGTTTTCTTAGCCTGGTAACCCCACCCATACTTCCTGTTTGCCTTTGGCCAATCAGCTTTTTATTAAACCCATAGACGGGAAAATATTTACATTACCAGCATAATTCCACTACAAATGAACTCTATTAACTTGTCCACAAGCGTCTATCTAAACTCTTTGTAGCTCTGGCTTTGTGCACTAGACATTTTGTTGGCTCAGTATACATGATCTATATAGGTGTGCAAAGAGGTTTTCCATCTCATCTGTATCTAACTTTTCTTATGGTCACTCTTTATATCCAATAGACTTCCTTTGAAACTTGGTTTGACCTAGATTTTGCCATTCTCAGTGAATCTTAACAACATTCCATTAAACTCTGGGCCTAGTTCTGATGTGGAGCGATCATTTTCTTCTCATTATCTCTCTAATATTTTTTTTTCTCAGCTTAACTGCTTTTAAGTCATCCTTCATAGACTCACAAAGAAAAATTCTATGTCCTTCTCAAACAAAAAAGGGAAATTCAAACAGTGGTCTTCCTTCTGATGACTGTGCTGTGTCATTCACTGTCCTTGATGTCACCATTTCTCTTGCCTGTTTCTCCCTGTGACAGTGCAGTGGAATCTATTTTAGAATCTGTTCTAGAGTTCTTTGCACTTTACTTTTTCGGCTATTTATCAAACATACTTCTTGATCTTCAAGCCAAAGATCAGAAAGGAGAGATTGGAACCCTCCTGACTCAGCCATTTCCCAAGAGCTGCAAAAGGCTGAATGGACTTTGTTCCATTGCACATACCCCTCCTGCAGCTAATAAGTACCTGGTCTGGTTATTATGGGAAGAAGATACATGTTAGAAACACAATGGAACACATATTGAAATCTGAGTCCTGTGGGTTTACACATTCTCTCTCTCTCTCTCTCTCTCTCTCTCTCTCTCTCTCTCTCTCTCTCTCTCTCTCTCTCTCTCTCTCTCTCTGTGTGTGTGTGTGTGTGTGTTTTTCTGTGTGTTGTTCTACGTGCTGATGCACACAGAGGTGTAGTGGGATTATGTGGTTACATTGTAAATAATTGTCCTGCCGCCTACTGGTTCAATAAAAAACGATGATTGGTTACAAACAGGCAGTAAGTGTGGGTGGGGTTACCAGACTAAGAAAACTCTGGGAACAGGAAGAGCAGAGATGCCACAGAGAAGCCAGCAGATATAGAGGAAAGAAGCTGAAATGCTCCTGAGCAAAGGTAACAAGTTTCAAGGCTGAACAAGATAAGAATCATTGGTTAATTTAAGAGCAAGAGCTACCTAAAAAATATGCCAGAGCCATAAGCCAATCAACATAAAATTAATACAAGTGTCTGTGTGTTTCTGTGGGACTGTGGGTTTGCAGGTCTGTGGGCTCAAACCTCAAGGCTAGGTTGGAAAGGCTAGGCCAGAAACTTACTACTACACAGAGGGACCAGAGGAGGTCATCTGGTGCTCTCCTTATCTCTTCCTATCTTATTCCTTTGAGGCTGAGTCTCATATTGAACTTGGAGCTCTAGTTTCCAGCTAGGCTGGCAGCCAGCAAATTCTAACCATCTTTTCCTCTCCACCAATTTTGGTACCAGGGTTACAATTATATAGGATGTCATCTCCAGCTTTCACATGAGTTCTAGGATCTGAGCCCTAGGCTTTGTGTGTGAGCACCAAGTGCTCTCACCAGCACAGCCATCATTCTAGCCCCTTGACTTACTTCTTGGATGTGTAATATTACTTTAATCATTATGCGATGATTTCACATAGTTCCGCTTTATCACTTATTCTTTTACTGGAAAAATCTTATTTTGACATCAAGAAACACAAGCTATCTTGTTCTCTTTTAATTATAACAATCTAAATGTACCTAGGGGTACATATCAGATTCCATCCTAGATGCTAGGGATACTGTAGTAAAGAAAACAGAAGGATGATCTAGCTTCTATGTCCGTGTGTGTGTGTGTGTGTGTGTGTGTGTGTGTGTGTGTCTTTGTCTGTGTGTGCATGGCAACACACATACAAATAAATAAATACAATCACTATGAGATGCTCATGTATTATATCGAGGGAAAAACAAAATGAAGTAAGATGGAAATAACCCATGCAGATGAGGGTCTGGGCTTGAGTTTAAATTGACCTAAAACTTGGTGGAAGCTTGTAAACATATCATTGCCATGCTGATTATGTAGGAAAGTGGTTCCCAACCCTTAGGTCTCCACCCTTTTGGGGGGCTGCGTATTAGATATCCTGCCTATCAGATATTTACATATGACTCATAATAGTAGCAAAATTAGTTACGAAGTATCAAGAAAATAATCTTATGGTTGGGGGTTCACCATAGCAGGAAGAACTGTGTTAAAGGGTTGCAGCATTAGAAAGTTTAAGAACCACTACTTTAGGAAAAACTTATATTACTTAGAGTTGGAAATATGGCTGATGAGATGGCCTAGTGGGTAAAAAGTTTGGCCCTCAAGTATGAGAAACTGATTGATCCCCAGTAGCCACATAAAAATGTCAAGTGTCATGGCCTGAACTTGTAACTCCAGCTCTGAGGAGAAAGGCAGACCACTGGCCTACTGGTCACTAACTCGGCCTGGTTTACCTGGAGAGTTCTAAGTTCAATAAGAGACCGTGTCTAAAACAGAAAGGAGAAAGAAAGAAAGGGAGAGGAAGAAGTAATGAAGAGAGGGAGGGGGCGGATGAGAATTGCAGCTAAGACAACTCTGGAGTTACTTCTGACCATCACACTTGTGTACCCAGGTACACATGCACCCCTCCCACACAACATATACATACACACAAAATTATAAATGGAAAACCGTAATGTGGTTTCAAAACATTGTTAATATCTTATTACATCCAAAAGATGATGGATAGTTTTAGGCTGGTTTGTCCATTTTGAATATTATTAACACATTATGCTTCTTAAATGTTCCAAAGGTCAGGTCACATCTATGCAAAGAAGTCTTTGGAGAATCTCCATTACTGTATGACAGAATTATTTAGCAGAATATAATAAGATCTAGGGATACAAAGACACAGTTCCTTCTTTCAAGAGCTCTTAATCAATTAGGGACAATGGATTTCATTATGAGTATATAATAAAATCAATGGTAGACATATGCCCAGGAACTGTTAAAATCACAAAGGAGGCATCTCATATACCCAGGAGGGAGATACAGGTTAGGAGAGGTCTCCACAGAGAAAACCATACTTGAGTAGAATTTACAAGAAGGGATGATCTGAGAAGCAGGGGTATTGAGTAGGTAGAACAAACAGATGAACGACATGTGAGTCATAGCTCTCTGTGTGTGGAGGGGTGGGGGAGTGGGGGGTAGGGGTGTAGGTAGATGGTGATGAAACACAAGGTTGGGGTTAGGCATGAACCAGAGAGGTTATCTTAGCAGTTTCTCAGGAGACACATCTTTCATACTGGATAGGCTGAACTCAGTGTCAGAGTGTCTCCTCTTTCTTGCCTATGTCTTCAGCATATTCATCTCTTAGATTCTGATTACAGCCTGCCACGGCTCAGGAGTCCTTCTTCATTATAGCTGTCCAGTGTGATCTAGGGGATATTTTCCATATATCCTTAGGCTGTACTTACATGATCTCCATCACTCCTGACTTTTGTCAGTTCAAGGTTTCAAGGGTGTGGGTCTATTTTTCTTTCACAGACCATAAATTTGAGAGAGCAAACTACCATTTTCCCATTCATCAACATATTGTTTTTCAGAGGATAGTTGCCCAGTATGTATTTGTCTCAAAGGACATTTATTTCTCCTGCTTTTTAAAATTTTGTGTGCTTTGATTTTCCTTTTAGGTAAGAGCTTACTATGTCTCCTAGACTGCCCTTGAGCCCCTGGTCCTCCTGATTCTACCTTCCCAATGCTGAGATTATAGGATATTTTATTACTTTAAGTTTGTATTTTTCAATATGGCAGCCACTGTCCTCCAGCAGTCACTTATATTGAAATTAATTAAAATTAAATCAGATGAAAATTTGTTGTCCCATGTCATTTGCCACATTCCAGGGGCTTAATAACCCACATGTAATGAATAACTACTAGGTTGAGCAATACAGAAAAGATTTCATCATTCACGAGAGTTCATTGGACTATCACTAGGTTACAATATATTTTTAAAAGAAATTTCCAGATGAGAAGTGCTTCAGGCCACTTGGGAACAGTACCTATAAAATGTCAAAAGAGTGCCACTCAATTCTATTGCACACAATGTTAAAGTTATTGATGAAACATTATAATTTGACTCTGGGTAATTTATTTTTATAAGCTTGGCAATACACAAGTAGATATTTATTGAAAGAATAAAAATAATAGCATTTTATTGATGTCTACTCAGTACCGGGCATTGTCTAATAGTAGGCTAAAATATTTCATGTCACGTACATTTCACTTTAACCCCTAGACTGACCCCTAGGAATATATATTATTGAAAAAAAAGGAAACTTGGGTCACAAGGGTAAAATAATTTGCTGAGGAAATACATCCATGAAACAAAGAGCACCATCCCAGTTTGCAGACACAGTCTCCCCACAGAATACATGATATAAATGCACACATATGTATACACATAACTTGTTAATATCAGCTGCCCAGCAGAATAAAGAAGGGATGCTGTTTTCTATGCCTGCTTCTTTCTATAAAATATATGTCTATAGATTTGAATACATCTTTAAGTCTTCACATATTTTATTTTACCTTCTTTTTTAAATTTTTTTATGAACAAAATCACATTTTCTATCTGTGTATATCCTTATTCAAGGTCCCTTCCCCCTCCCACCCCCTGCAGTCACTCTCTCTTCTCCACATCTCCCCATCTCCTTCCCAGCAAGGGCAGGAGGACCCAAGGTCCCAATATTTCTCAGTTTAGCATCTGCTCCTGGCAGATCCACTTTCCTCACCCCAACATCAAGACTGAGTCAGGTGTTCCTCTAGAGGGAGTGGGATCCAAGGTGCCACTCCCAGGTGTTTCAGATCCCAAGCTGTTCAGTCGTTGTGGTTTGCAGCTTGGACATGCTTTGCTTTTTGCTTTTTTGTTTAGAGTCCACTAATGAGTGAGTACATCCCCTGCTTATCTTTCTGGGTTTGAGACACCTCACTCAGGAGGATATTCTTCAAATCCATCCATTTGCCTGCAAATTTTAGGATATACTACTCAGCAGTATTTTACCATTTTTGCAAAGGTAACTCAACTACTGTTTTATAGTTAGTACACACCTCCTTTCCATGCAGGAAACATACATACATTATTTTGAATATGTTTTTTTAAAAAATATAACTCAGTAACTTACATTTTCTGATCATTGTCTTTTTTCTGGCACTTATTTTTATGGGTACATGTAGCTTTGGTTCATTTATATCAATTATTCTATATTGTCCCTTATATAAATATAGTAGTATTGGGATATTTTAATTGCTCCTGTTTTGTTTATTATCTGCTCTTTGTACAGAGGAGTTCTGCATACATGCTTTCTTTAGCACTTCTTTGGCATGTTTATCTCTAAAGGTCATAGGGAACTTTTATGTCCATTTTTCTAGGTAGCAGTACATTCTTCTAAAAGTGCTTAAAACTTACCATTTTCACAAATCTGTTGGGCATCTTCAGACTTCAGCTTTTTCCATTTCAATAAGGATGCAATATTTTTGCTCTAATTCTCATTTTCTTGGTGAAGTTGGGTGTATTTTACAGCATTGAGGGTGCAAACATGTTGCTTCTGAGCTGTACCAAGCTTTACTTGTTGGTTTCATGTGTGAGATTAGGCATACACACACACACACACACACACACACACACACACACACACACACACCACATACACATGGACACATATAGCCATATAGCACACACACACACCTATGCCACACACACATATACCACACACATATACCACAGACACACACCACACACACACACACACACATACACACACACACACACACACACACACATACACACACACACTACAAGGACCACAAATGAGTTCATTCAGGAGAGTTGCCATGTGAGTACAGGAGCAGACGAGAGAGGAGACTGCAACATGGAGTCTCCTTTTAAGAGAAAAGTGGGCACAGATTTATGTAGCCACACCTAGGGTCATGCCCTCAGTACATGATGTGTTCTTCTGTCGCCATGTTGGCTTCACCAATTGGTTGCTACATGCCAGAAATTCTTATTTCACCCAGCACCATGTTGGTTTTACCATGTAGTGCGCCAGGAATCCTTACATGACTCACTGGCCAAGTGTCCACCAGTCTATTGCTTCTCATTGTTTTATGGAAATTATCTCTGTTATGGTTAATCCTTGCTATTTATGTATATTACAAATCACTTTTTTTTCTTTTTCTTCTTGTTTTTAGACATTTTAAATTTCAAAGTTTTTCAAATACGTTATTAACTTTTTGAGAATTTGACTTTTAGTGTCTTTCTTAACATCTGATACTAACCTATCTTTCTCACATTTTCATGATGTGCATATGATGATCCCATGTTTTCTTCTAATGTGACTCCATAGGGGGTGTCAAACAATATTTTCATAGAGGTTGCTTAAGATCAACTTCATATCAGATATTTATGTTACAATTTATAATAGTAGAATAATTACAGTTATGAAGTAGAAATGAAATAATTTTATGGTCGGTGGTCACCACAACATGAGGCACTGTATTAAAGTGTTGTTGTAGTGTTAGGAAATTTAAAGACCACTGTGCTAATGGTTTTAAAATGTTGCTTTTACATTAAGGATCATAGTTATGGATTTTATTTCAATGAGTGATGTAAAGCAGGTATTCAGTTTCATTTTC
This sequence comes from Sigmodon hispidus, assembly GCA_004025045.1. NCBI lineage: Eukaryota > Metazoa > Chordata > Mammalia > Rodentia > Cricetidae > Sigmodon > Sigmodon hispidus. The sequence goes on from PVIH01001317.1 coordinate 156,417, forward strand.
ACACAGATAACTAAATTATTTAACTCTTGACTATTTCTTTTCTTGTTATATAAAAAGAAATGCTGTCAATTACCGTGTCCTCATATTTGTGGAGAACAGAGCCCCAGGTGCTTCTCTGCTCCTAAATTTTTTATTCACTTCACTATATAATGTTATAATTTCTAAAATATGATTGTGCACTTATTTGTCCTTGTAAATACTTTTTGAAATTGCCTTGAGTTTGAGTAATCATCTTCATCTTTTTTTTTTCTTGCCTTCCTACTTTGTGTTCAGAACAGCTTGGCAAGTTTCAGTCTTTTCTGTCTCACCTCAGAGATCAGCTTCTATTGTGCCTTGTCCCAGGACTGCTATAAAGTGCTCACTTCCTTGGATGCTTCTGAGATTAGGGGGATTGTCCAGGTTGAAGATGAGATAACCAGTACTATACTTTCAGCCTTATCACATAATGAACGGGGGAGGACCTATTTCCAGGACCCAAGGAAAGCCAGTTACTCAACCTAACTTGTAAAAGACACAGGCAACCACATCCAAAGTGGGCATTATTAGGTGTGGTTCAGACCTAAGTGGTCCTGGCTTAGGTCCAAGAACTCCATTGTGTGTCTTCTTGGCTTTAGCAGGAAGAGCAGAGAATGTCCTTTGCAGTCCTGGTCACTGCAGCCAGATGGAAGCTTCCAGTTATGGCTCCTTGTTTTTGCATATCACAACCTTCCCACGTTATTCCCAGATTCGGAGATTTGATCAGAGCAGTGTAGGAAGGAACAGCCAGTGAGTGTTCTAGCCACCTCATACTGTTTGCAAGTTGAGGTTGGGCGAAAAGACTGAAGCCAGACAAAGGAGGGAGGGAGACTTGAATGACTTCACTCTTGAAAAAATTAGAAGTAGTTACCTATAAAACTTCCATCTTGTGGTTGTGGGTATCCACCCAAATACAATCTTTACCGGCTGTACACTTCATTTCCTATTCATTAGTGGCTCTCCCCCAGTCAGTGAATATGTTCTAATCATAAATGAATTCTTAATAGCTTCAAACCGAAGGAATTACAGTACAAAGGTCACTGTTTATTTTTTTAAGTGGCTTTTTGTAACCTAATACTAAAGATTCATGATAAGAAAATTCACCCCTTCTGGAACTGGTTGGAAGATGAAAGGGCCAGGTTGACAATGTCACATTAAAGATGTTGAAGTTAAGAGAGGCCCCAGGAGTAGCCCTACACCGGATACATGTAATCACAGGCTTTTGTTTAAGCAAAATTGGAGCTTAGTCTCTGACAGAGTCCAGCATTAACTAGGGTTTAAGATTGGATGCTCTTAAGAAAAACAAAATCAACAATAACTTAAGTAGGATAAAAACTAATTTATTGCCATCTTCAAAATTTAGGCTGCTATACAGGCTGTTGTAGCGTGGAGTCCTCAGCAGGATCAGTTCTGTACAGTGTCTCATTGTGAGATCTGTTAGCACACGTGTAGATTCCACTGATACAGAAAAGGATGCATGCCTTGTTTGTAGGACATTTTGGAAGCTCTGTAACTGTTTTCTTCTCTCATGATTGTGCTCAGAGTGTGGTCATGTGACAAATATTCTGAAAGAAAATCTGGGAATCTTGACCCTTGTGGGCAGCCTTATTCCTTTGGAGGGGAAAAAAAGTCAAAATGACAGAGATAAAAGAGGTCAAAGTAGAGGTGAGAGGTTGGTTGTGTTTGTATAGGGCCCATTGGCTTTGATTTTTATACAGCATAGAGTCCAGGAAAGGTTCACATGCTTCAACCATCCCAGAATAACTAACTAGCTGTCCCTTTGAATCCGAAAAGGTATTCCTAAGGACTTGGCTGTTCAGATAGTGCTCCTGTTTTGGAATCTTTTATTCTGATTCTGAGTAGTCTGTAGCGAAGATAGGATGAAACAAGAAGACAGATGTACATGCCACACAGAGATTGCAAACAAGTGACAGGAAGTTCAAGAAGTAAAGGTGAGACTTCCCAGATAAGTGATGCTTCTCACCTGACAGTCATTTGTTACCTCTCATCCATGTAAAGATCTGGTAGATAAGCCAAAGGATCTGGAAAATGTTTCAGGAGTGAATGGGCCATGCCTTAATTCTATTTCATGGTATGCACATACCAAAATTTCAAAGACAGGAAAATATCTGAATAAGACTAAAATATTAATGAGAAATAAAACTTGACTTTCTTAAACCTATCTCTGCTGTAGAAAAACAACACAACCAAGACTTTATATCAAGATCTAGTATTCATCCATAAAGATTAAAATTTATTCTACTTATACAATATTAAAATAAAATTTCCTCAATTGAATTTTGCTTTTATTCTTGTCAAGAAGTACAACCCAATTCCAGTTTCACTTTGAGATTCAAGATATTCCCATTGAAAATACATGTGCAGAAGAGAATATCATATTCCCTTGAGTTAAAGTTGTAGGTGATTTGGAACTGTCTGACAGCGTGGTGCTTGGAACCAAACCGCAGTTCTCTGAAAAAAAAAAAAAAACTGTTAAGAGTATGTCTTAACCAGCAAGACATCACTTTAACTCTGAATAGTGTGTATGTCACAGAAGGAGACAGAAGGAGAAGAGAGAGAATGTGTACATAAACACACACACACACACACACACACACACACACACACACACACACACACACACGGTAGATTCTTAGTTCTCAAGGTGACCTGATTCTTAGAGATGATAAACCTGAAAATAGTCATGTTCCTTATGCAGAATGGTCCTGTGTGTGCATGACATGCACACATCTCACTCTATAGATGAGACTATGTAAGTAGCTTATAGTATGTAATACAATGTAGATGCTCCATAAATAGCTATTCTACTGCATTGATTAAGAAATAATAACCTGTAAATATTATCTTTTTAATGACATGATTTTCAAGTCTTTTATTTACTGTAGGTTGCAACCACAGATGTAGAGCTGGTAGATAACAAGAGCTGATTCTGTGTATGTGAGTGCACACATGCACACACACATGCACAAATGTGCATACAGTCAAAGATGAACAATATATTGCTTGGAGATTTATCTATATGACATTATTATTCCATCAGAGAGTCTATAACTTAGGACAGGAGTTTCCTTTGTTAAAAAGTAGAAAATGTGCTCAATGTGGGAGAGATGGATTTTACTAATCTATGTATGTGGTGAGCTCATGGATACAGACTTTATTATTATTATTTAAAATACAAAGGCATTCTCTATCTACTTTTCTGTGCCAATGATTCTTCTAGGCTCTGGGTCTCCGGGTTTGGTTATATACCTGTACAATCTTTGACAGGTCATTTTCGTCTCTCTAAGCTCTTGGTTCCTAATCTGTAATAATGCTTGAAGATTTCAATTTTCTCTGTGTGCATCATGTTGATGCACATACAGTCAATGTGTGTGCATACAGTCTTAAGTATATTTTCACAGGAGTCATTAAGAGTCTCTGAATCTTGTATTAGAGTTGCTGGAGTAGAGTAAAAGTGTCTTCTACTCTTGGTAATTTTAAAATCCATAAATTTTTACAGTAATTAACAGACAAAAAAATTAGAAACACAATCTAGATAAAGACATTCAGGAACCAAGAGGAAGTCACCCTAAAATTAGAAGCAGATATAGTTAAAGGTAAAAGTGATTATTTATTTGTTCTATGAAGAATAGAATGTTTATATTTGTTGATAAAATTTGTGTATATTACAAACAGTAGTGGAAGAAAAAAAACAGTTACATTTCTCATGAGTGACTGGAACAAACAGTACATTTGAGGAAAATAAAGACAATTCATAAAATCTGCCATTTTCATCTGCTTTTGGCTCCCCAGTTAAACAGAACAACGCGAGTACTGTAAATATCCCACATATGTAAACACCACCACCACGTCTCTATTAATCACGTACTACAACAATTGATATTCTCAATTAACACCCTTAATTTGCCTGCTACAGAGCCTGCAGTCCCTGGAGTAATTACTCTCTTATTTTCCTAGATAACTTATTTAGGGGGAAATAAAATAATGAAATGATCTTAAAATGAAAAGGCCTGAAAACAGCGCTCTCATTTAAATTACAATACTATACACACATCGAAGGTTCTTCTCTCTGCAATAAAGCAGCTGTTTTCCTGAGGGTGTTCTCGTAAGTTTGGAAGGAAAAAAAATTGTTATGAGCCTCCCTTAACCCCAAGGAAAGCAGCTGTGTTTTTAATAAACTGGCCTAGAGTTTCAACACTTCAAGCTATAGAGAAATTTACATGGGAATTTTCTGCATTATATATCCATGAGCAATATATTTTCAACTATAACAGCACACACTGCTTTTCCTTTACACGGCAAAGTGGCCAGGCAGAACATTGTGGAATTACAAACCTGACCTACTGTGGAAGACTTTGCCCCAAAGCATCGGACAGCCATTGCTTCTGACCTATTTAAATACACGAGGGAAATCAACAAGCAGTGAGAAGATGCTTGAAGGAATTGATCATCAGACATTCCATGTCTTTGGTGGCCGGGCTGTGTTATAAAAATGGTGGCATGACCAAAGATGTCAGACAGTGACCAGGCTTGCGTGATTGAAGAGCTTGATGCTGACATTCTATAAAATACTCTTAGTTCACTGGCTGTGCTAACCATCCTGCCTCGTCTCTTTTCCTCTCTGAGGCTGTGCATTCCTGACTTTGGACAAGTAAATAATCTTAGCACCTGATGCATATTTAGAGGTTTCCTTTTACGCTCTCAAAGAGTGACCTGGGTCATAGCCACTCATTGCATTACTGCATGCAGGGGCAAATGATGCATTAACTACTTTCTCTGTGCTCTCCAGTGGCGTGCCTTTGCTTTCTTGGTGGACTCCTTTCTTATGGTTGCATCTGTTGCTGCTGAGCAGTCTCCTGGGCTCTTCTTCCAGGCAGAGCCATTGTTCTTTGTCAGATTTCGTCTCCATCAAGGCAGTGCCCACTCATTCAAGGCTTGTTTTCCATTTGTGCATCATCCATCCTGCTGGCCTTTTCTAATTCCCAGTGCTTCTGTGCTATGCTCAGAATCACAGTCAGCTTTCTCCTTCAGTGAGCAGCCTCCATCTTAAGAGTGCTGTTGGGTGGTGATCCTTAATGTTTGCTTGTTTTATGGGGAAGGATGACATCACTGTAATAAACATTCCTCAACCAAATTCATTTAACACCCTCATCTGGGAGTCCTGCTGAAGTCCAAGTGTCTGCGTTTTCTAATAAAGAGGACAGACAGACTGACAAGGAAGCTACTGACTGACCATCATAGGATGTGCCAATTGCACAGTGGACCTCAAGGTATTTTTACTGAGGGACTCTGGCACTTTATTCCTGAGGAGGCATGACAGCAGTCAAGTGACTGTTCCAGTCATTTCTGCCTGTGTTAGTGTGCTCTCATGTCCCCAAAGTCATGGAACTAGTCAATGGCAGAGGCAGAATTCGGTTTCTAAAGCATTTTATCTCCCCATACCTGTAGACAATCTTCCTCTATCCTCTATCAACCCCATCTTCTACCTCTGATACAGAGTCCCACAACTAATATGAAAAATTCATCTTTCTTTATACATGAAGAATAGTCACTTACAAATATGAGAGAAATAAATTAAGCTGACTTGATTAGCTTTTCATGTTCATTTGCTTCCATGACTTCCTGTTCACCAGGGCTGTAGAAATGCACTCATCAGGGCAGCCTTTTCTGTCTGATGGAGGTATCCCCAAGCAGAGGTACCCTGCGGCCTGCTGGTATTAGGCATGGCCAGGGAGATTGCCCCACCTGATGCAAGTCATCAGCTTTGGGAGATATGTTGGCTTCAATTACATCTTCCCAAGATTCACATTCCGAAGCACTAAACCCTCATCTGTGAATGCTACTTTAGTTTCAGAGATGGCCATTCAGTGGTGATCAAATTCAGTAGGGATAAAGCTTTTCCAATGAGAACAATTTCCTGATTTAAGTGGGAGTTTTAGAACTTTAGAGTAAAGAGAATATTATTGTGATACTGAAGGCAGAGACGTACAGGCCAGTAATGGAAAATATGGCTGCAATCACAGGAAGCTAAAAGATAAAGAGGAACATAGTCCCACTCACAGCCCTCAGAAGACACCAAAAATATGGAATAGCACCTTGATCTTGGACTTCTAGCTTCTAGGATGTGGAGGCAATAAATTCCTCCTGTTAAAATTGTGCATTGTGTGGTACTTTGTCAAGTAGTCCGCCAAAGTAATGGAGAAGCAGGCAGAATAGAGGAGGTGGAAAAACAGAAAAGGGGGAGGAAGAGGAGGGGAGACTAGAATGAGAAGAGAATAAAGGGGGTGATGGAGGAGAAAAAACAAAAGGTAATCAGCTATCTTATCTTTCTCCTGCTGTGATGTTGTTTATGGAGCACACTGCTGTTTTTCTAGAACATGTAGTTCTTCAAATTCAGTTTTCTCATTATCATCAGTGCAATGTTTGCTTCCAATGGCAGAGAAAATTAGCAACTGATCACACTGAGTGACATCTGCACAAAATGTTCTTTACATTAAGCAAAGTCAATATTACATACAGCAAAGTTCAGCTTCACCTACATCTTATTCTTTTGTAGCGTGCAGCTGGGAATAGTGAAAGACCTTGCTTGGCTAATAGTCCTCAGATCCTCTCACAAATGTGCCACTAAGAAAGTAACTTCTCACAGGACAGTCATAGTGGCCCTGATAGGAGACAGGTACATTTCAATGAGTGGCTTGAGTGGCTCTTTTCAGAGCAAACGTTCAGAACTGCTTATGTAGCTCATGTGTTGTGTGTGTGTGTGTGTGTGTGTGTGTGTGTGTGTGTGTGGTGTGGTGTGGTGTGTGCATGCATTCATGTATTTACACACATGTGTATTTAGATATATGGAATTTAACTACCTTTAATATGTTTTTTTAAGTGAATGGACAAGCAAATGGATGGATGGATAGATAATGGATGTTGTGATTGGACATAGAATTAGATTCATAAAGATAAGGTCACAAAACTCAACACAGTATTGCTACTGCCTTAAACTCTCCTTGCTTCCTTTATCACCTTTATTTGAGAACTAAAGCTTGTTTTCCACAGACCGTGTTGATTTAACTTTCACTGGACTGTTTCTATCATTAGTCCTGCCAAGGCAAGAAGGACTCTAGGAACAGAAATGAGTCTCATACAGAGACAAAAACTCTTCTCTTAAAATAAGGAAAGTTGACACTATAGAAAAGAAATAATCTTTGCAAGTTACAGATTTCTTAATCACCATTTTGTAACTGATGAATGTATTAGCAAAAACCATGCATCCCATACTATCTCTGTGTTCAGGGTGTGTGGAATGATATGTGTACCCGTTTTTGTCTTTTCAGGTGCATATTACAAGCATTGACCACATTTCCAGGTCATCTGTGGTAAGTATTACCTATTTTGTTCCTTGTGCTTCTAAAATGTCCCAGTGCTAACTGGCCCTGAAGGTATATTCAAGAGTTATGACACTTCAGACAAGATAGTGAGATGTTATTTGTAGCTTATGTACTTCCAACTTGTGATAATGTTCCTGCAGGTGCCACATCTATGTCTTTCTGGCTTGTGTAAGACATGATTCAGAATACAGAATTAAAGATCTTCTTCTTCAATTCCCCTATATCAGAGAGTAAGTTATTCTATGCCTAGTTGTCTCAAAACAATTCAAGGTAGAGAGAGTCCCTCTATCACTCTGGGAAAGGTACAGACTTAATATCACCTCCATGCAGGGATGTGATCCTTGTGGACTTGCATTTGTTAAAGTATCTGCCTTTTCCCCTTGTGTTATGATATCACGTATACCCTGTGTGTCAGCAAATGGCGATGGATGGGCAAGGGGGCCCATGCCCCAGGTGGGCACAGTGGAAGGCTACATGGTGAAGGACACGTGGAGAGACTTTATTATTAAAGAGAAAGTGAGAAGAGATAGATGGAGAGGGAGGAGGGAGGGAGGGGGAGGAAGGGGATTAGGGGTTGAGTGCTCCCTCTGGCAGAGTGGGGAGAAGGAAGGATGAAAAGGGGAGGGGTCAAAGGCAGGGAGGAGTCAAAGGTAGGAAGGGGTCAAAGGTCGGAATTCTTCTTAAATGGAGCTTGACATCAGAACTCATGGTAGAGCCAAGCTAATTGCCACTGGCTAAGTATGGCTTCAAGGGCTAGGACAGAATCCTAACACCTTGCCAGTGTCAAAGCAGCAGGGCATTCTAGAGGGTTCTCTATGCTCAGAAAATCCCTTTTACTTTCCCTCCTATAGCCTATGTCTAGCTCTTCCAATCCCAAATCTTAGTTCAGCTTCAGCACTAACAGATGTTGAATACATCTATGCTTATGTATAAATTATTGCTTTATGTATTATTTGGTATATTTACAAAAAGTATTGTTTCTAGCTTATATAAAATTCAAATTTAACTAGTTATTGCATATTTATATTTTCTCAATCTTTTAACATGTATTTTTCTTTCACTTTTTGAAAAAGATACCAGGTGTGAGGGCAGGTACATACTGTAGTATTTGTGTTTAGGTCAGAAGACAGCTTGCAGAAACCAATTATCTCTGTAAAACATGGAGACTTGGGGATCTGACTCGAGTCCTCAAGACTGGGAGCAAATGACTTTACCTGAAGAAGCATCTTGATAACCACTGGTTATATGTGATCTTCAAAAATAATGTACTTCTATCCCCCTCCCAAAAAAACCCACTGACATCAATGCAAGTTTATTTGTGGCAACAATTTTCAGAATATTTTAATTTTTTAAATGAAGGTAGCAAAATAAAAATAGTTGAGAAGTAGATAATGTGTTTAATCTACTATTTTTGCTGTTGTTTTTTGAGTCAAGATTGTATGTAGCATAGGCTGGCAAGAGCTTGCTATACAGCCAAAGTTTGCTTTGAATTCCTGTGCCTACTATTGCCATATTCCGAGTGCTAGGATTACAGACATATATCACCATGCCTTGCCGATCTAAGTTACTTTTTAAGTCTTAGGATTTTTTTAAATCTTAAGATGATAAAGAATCTTTTAGAATATCATGTCCTCTGAATGACAGAATCTTCTTCTCTGCATAGGAAAATGTGGTTGTCAAAGGGAGTTTTCTGGTTACAAGATTACTTTATTTGTCTCTCAACTTCAAGAGACAGAAGTTGTAAATAATTTAGTCAATATCACTGTGTGTGTGTGTGTGTGTGTATTCTTACCTGAAATTATGGTTAGATATAATACTTTCTTTCTGAAATTAGAATTGTCTGACTATTCTAGCCAGCTGTATTCTTTCCAGGAGGAAAAAGCACTTAGTTCTTGTGTAAGAAAGATGTGGATTGTACTCCCTTGGAAGTTGATCTGATAATATGGAAGGATTGTTATGGCTGTTCACAACAACTCTCCTTGCTCTGCAACAAAGTACAGCCCAGAGGACAGCCTGGAAGTCCACTGAGGAGTCCAGTGCTGTGATAGTAAGTCCTGGGTTTACAAACAGCTATTTTCATCTATGTAGCTCTCTTCCCTTGATGCTATTATCACGTCATGGATGAAAGTGATAAAAGAAACAAATATTACAAAAGAATTGCAACGGCCTCATTGTCAGAACACAGTGAATAAGGTTCAAGAATTGTCAAGAGTAAGGAATTACACTGAAGGAAAACAAGCTTAGAGATTCTCTCCATTTCTGTTCTGCTTTCTGAGCCAGCAAAATACAATGTTCTAAACAAAACTACAGGATGTGGGGAAGCAAATTTAAATGAGCTCTGTGACAAGCCAAAGACAGTGTTTTCGCTTCCCACTAGCAGTGGCACATTGCTGAAAGACATCAGGTGTAGAGTATGTCAAACCTGACTGTGGGGATGCTATCCTGGCTGAAACACAGTGGCTGGCTCTGGAAACAGGAGACATTTTAATGATGCTACAGATGTAGCTAAGATACCAATGGCATTCTCTCTTGCCTTAGGATATGCTCAGAATGTAAAGTATCAAGCCCAAAGATACAAATGTAGCAAATTCATCCATTCTTAGAGTAAAGAAATGAAATCATTGGCAATTTCAAATATGATGAAATAAAAAATTTTTATTCAACATTTAAAAGATTCCAGATGGCTTGATACTTTTCCAAAAATAAACATAGCCTATACTTTTATTAAATAAAAACAACTAATTACTTTTCTAGGCATAGAAACTAATACTGGTAAAATATGCCACTTAGGTTTATCCATTAAACTTGTCTAGAATTATAAATATTATGAAATAATTTTTGATCTAGCTGTTTATTCTGTTCTCTTCTTTAATATAGTTTTGATAATGGTCTTAACTACTTATACATAGGAACTTAAAAATGCCTATCATACTGAAAAGACCTTATTTTCTAAGTACTCAAAGGTTACAGAATGTTCTAAGGATCTGGCCATACTTTCTGTTTCTCCTGTGTTACATGTGGACGAATAGTAAACTGAAGATCTCAGATTTGCTTATCCAGCCTTAGCTTCTTTCTTTTTGTCTACCCTGTATGATTTCTCTATTTATGATGTACTCCAGGACGCAAAATAAACTGTATGAGTTATTTTCAAATGGTAAAAAAAGATACTTCTGTAGCCATTCAAGTGTAGAAATCATGACAGAAAGATAACTGGAAAACTCTATTAAGGACTGAATGTATAGATAGAAAACTTCCCAAACTTGGAACCCGTACTCAAAAATGCTTAGGTGACCAAGAACCAGAGACTAGATAGTTTAAGGACATGGGACACCACAAAATACCACTGGTCTTAATAAATAAAAACAACAAACAGTATCCATAATAATAAATGGCTTTTAATGAAAATCTACTATACTCATAGATCATTGTCTTATTCAGCCATCATCAAACAAGCTTCCTCCTACAGGAGATGGGAACAAATACTGAGAGCCACAATCAGACAGTGCACAGAGAAAGCCCTTGCAAAATGAGCCCTGGGTGGAGGAGAGATATGTCTCCATAAAATTCCTCCCATCAGAGCTCAGGGAACCCTGAATAGGAGGAGGCAGAAAGAGTTTAAGAGCCAGCGGAGATAGCAGACACCAAGAAAGTAAGTCTTGCTAAATGAACATGAGCAGAGCTCATGGACTCACAGAGACTGAGGCAGTTGCACAGGGCCCGTAAAGGGGTCTGCACAGGCCCTCTGTGTATGTATTATAGCTTGCAGTTTTGTGCTTTTATGGGATTCCCGAGTGTGTGAACCAGTTGAATCTCTGATTTTGTTTCTTCTCTTGGACTCTTTACCATCTGCTAGCCTTTTTTCACTTTGATGTGATAGTTTTGTTTTCTCTTATCATAATTTTTATAATTTATTATTATCTATTGGAAGCCTGTTCTTTTCTAATGAGATATAGAAAGGGAGTGTATTAGGACAGGAGGGGAGGCGGGGAGAGACTGAGAAGAGTAGAGGAAGGCAAAATCAAAAGCAGGACATACTATATGAGACAAGAATATTTTCAATACAATGAAAAAAGTAAAAAAAAAATAATCTAATTTCAAGAATTATGCTCTCATTTTTGACACCAAGTTGTAAAATAATAATTGTTTCTGAGAAACATGAACCATGTTACTGAGAAAATATGGTTGAGTTTATTTAGTATCTCGAAGAAGTTTTCCTAAGAATTGGGTTTGTGTTGTTCTGCGCTTACCACTGTCTGTGTGAAATTTTGTTTCTAAGAATATTTATTTTTTATCCTGTAATGATTTAGTATTATAACAATGGATAGTTTTGCTTGGGCTTTTCTGAGTTTCTGGAATGAGCTTATATGATAGGCTATCTAATCAAATAGTAACCTAGGCATTGCTCTCAAGGCATTGTGTAAATGTGGTTAATGTCATTCTGTTGACTAAGGAGAGAACATTGCACTTGGTGGTTCTGGTGGACTTCATCCAATGAAGTGAAGGCCTAAAAAGCAAAACCTGATTCTTCTAAAGAAATTCTGCCTCAAATCTTGTGGAGTCTCTAGCATGTCAGTTTGCTATGTGAATTTGAGTGAAGACTGCAATACTGACTCCTGTCTCTGTTCTAGCCTGATGTGTTAGCCTCTGCAGTGTAGTTTAGACCTGTTGGCTGTATTAGTTAGTATTGTCTCTATATACATACATTCATATATATGTATATATAAAACCAGTGTGGTAGGTAGGTAGACATATACTGATGTGTAGATAGACTAAACATGAGGAATTGGCTTATGTAATTAGAGAGGTGAAGAAGATTCATGAGCTGCATTCTACAAGCTGGAAGCCTAGTGAATATATGGGTACATTTGCAGCAGGCATTCAGAAGTCTTAGACCTAAGGAAATACAAATGTTTGTATCCCAAGGCCCAGGAACCAAGAGTGATAGCCAAGGAGTAGATGAATAAAAAACAGAGAATAAATTTGCCTCTCTTATATGTTTATTTTAATTATATTCAAGTCTTCAATAAATTATAATACCCAGCTCAAAAAGGAAAAAAAGAAGGAAGATAAAAAGAAAAGAAAAAAATCTCAAACTCGGGTGGTTTTGATTAAAGGTTTTATCCAATATTTAAGGAAACAGTTGCACTTTTTCTATACAGTATTTTCTACACATTGGTAGAAGGAATATATCATGATATCATATAACAGCCATATAATTAAATTCCACACAGTCCATCAAAAATAAAAATTTCTCATTCAATTCAAATGCATCATTATATTAAAATGCATCGTAGAGTTCAATTCAGAATGCAATCAGGATTTGATGCAAGAAAATTCAACATATATTTACGTCCAAACTGATGATCTTAGAAGATGATGTTACCAAATTCAAAGACAATAAGCAAAAGTACTGAAAGATGCACAGGGAGCTCCATGGGACAGATGAGTAAGTCATAAATAGAACCATTAGCACGTACTGGTTTGTGACAGATTGGTAAGAAGCTTATTCCAAAGAGAAAAGCTAGACCTTCGCTAATTGATGCTGGAACAACCAAGTGCTAGTGGGAGACGACAAATTACACCATCTCCCTGAAGGGTTATACAAACAAAACTCCAAAGAGGCCCTGGCCTAAAGGTAAAACTTTAAAAATTAAAACATCTGAAATAAAACAGTAGAAAACCTATGTGATCTTAGGTTTGAGAAGGCATCGTTTTGGTTTTTATACAACAAGAAAACAGACCTATAAAACAAGAGAAATTGGCTCTGTGGAAATTAAAAGTTTACTCTTAGTGAAAGGCTTGTTTAGGAAAAAAAAGCACAGACTGAGGGGAAATATTCATAAATCCAAATCTGGTAAGGAACCTGTAACTAGATATAAAGAGCATTTAAACTACAACAGTAAGATAATTAATCAGGCATGGTCATGCATGAATGTAATCTTAGCTCTTCCAAAGTAAAGTCAAGAGCATCAAGAGTCGGAGTTTAAGGACTACATGAGACCCTGTCTCAAAATAAAAACCAATAAATATATAAAATGCATGCATACAAACAAATAAAACGTGAAACAAAAAAAGTATTAGCATCAACAAAAAAGAAGTCTGGAACACTACCATAAAAAAAGCAAGTGGACAAAAGATTTAAGATTTACCATTTCATCAAAATTTCATATCTATGACAAAAACACATTAAAAGATGGTTAGCATATTTGTTCTAAGTTAACCATGTTACAGAAAGCATAAAGACTTAGACTGTTTTAAAAGTGAGTACTGCTTTGAGTGGTTTAGGGGAGCATGAATGAATAGAAATCTGTTTAATAGATTTGTTACTCAGCGCTTCACCCCCCCTACCAAAGAGCAAACAAACAAACAAACAAACAAACAAACGAAATAGTGTAAATGGGTGGTCATTGTGAATCCACTAGAAATAGTTTTTGAGAAATTACTATAATCCTCTTAAACTGTCATAAAGTGATTTTTGTTAACCTGTTAAATGTGCTAGGCTCATTTAACACAGCAGTTATGGATGTTTCTAAGGATGAGCCTTACTGGTAGGCTGCATGCTTACCCTTCAGTCTGGTCTGAAGCATACCTAGGAATTATTTTGATGAGTTCACCAAGTTCCAATCTTTTGAAATGCAATTACAATGAGCTCACTTTCTGAAACTGCCTTGTTCACTAACAACACAATTATAAATGTATTAATGTGAACAGAAATATATCAAAATTAATTGCAATTTCAAATGACAAGAGAAATAAGGACAAGCTGAGCCATGTGAATGACCAGATTAAGTCTCTTGAACAATACTTCTCATGGGTCACAGATGAAATATGTTATTTAGGTTGTGGGATCCCATTCTCTTCTTGTCTCCTTCAGTTATCAAGAGTGGGTCACAGATGAAATACATTTACTATGGGGGACCCCAATTCTCCTCTGTTCTCCTTCAGGTACCAAAGCCAAATGAGCCCTTTGAATTTTCCAACATTTATTTTCCTTCTAAATATAGTGCTTATTACAAATGCAATCAGTAGAACTGACTTGTAAAAAATATGTGTATATGTATGCATTTGTGTATGTATGTGTGTGTTGGTACATATATATGTATGTGTGTATATATATGCACATATATATGTGTGCATATATATATACATACATTTATATGAGGTGATCAGAGGACAAGTTTTGCTTGTCTGATCTCTCCTTCTTTCCACTTGTTTGAGGCAGGGCCTCTCTTATTGCCTGTGTCATACTGTACACTCCAGGATAGCTTTTTCTGAGCTTCTGGATGATTTTTCTGCCTCTGCTTTCCATTTCCCCATAGGAGTCTGGGATTATAGAAATGTGGCATCATATCTGGCTCATTACATGGGCTTTGGGGATTGAACCCAGGTCCTCAGGTTTACATGACATGTACCTAACCATGGAGCCATCTTGCCACACCAGAACTGTTTTGCACCTGTGCTCTTAGGAGGCTTTCTCTTTTAAAGGGAGGCATATAGGTTGGATAGTTGAAGCTTATTTTGGGACAGCCAGCTTTCTGACCTTCCTGAGGACACTGTATATCTGAAACCAAGTTCCTTTTGTCTACATGTGTGTTGCTTCTATCCATTCATGTGTGTGAATGCCTGAGTACATAGATGTGAACAAAGCTAGGGGAACAGTCTCAGCTGTCATTCTGTGAACTCTCACACACTGTCTACCTTGATTTACTAGGCTAGGGAGAATGGTTAGGATCTCTCACTGTCATGGTACTAGCCAAGCAGGCTAGGCTTTTTCAATAGTTATCCAAAAGGGTCCATTTGCCTTTGCCTCCCCAGTGTAAAGTACCTACCACTAAATATGAATTTTTAATGTGATAAAAGGGGACCAAAGTCAGGTCCTTAAAATGCTAACTCATTGTAAACTGAGCCATCTCCTCAATCCTTGAAGCCCAAGTTACTTTTCTATTCAAATTAAACAACTAAATGACTTGTGAAAATTAACTGAGATAATTGCAGAGTGTATTGCCCATCCCAGGGCTGTTGCTTGCTGAGGTTATCGGTGGTTTCTTTTCCTTCCTTCCTGAACCCTCAGAATACAGTCTATTCAACTTTTATGGTTGTTACTGACACCTGGGAAGAGCAAGGATTTAGTAGACGGCTGTAGGATGAGAGAAGTTTATAGTCTATCCAATGAGCCCCCCTGAGCTTATAAAATGGTGGTTGAAGCCTGTACTATACAGGCATGTTACTGATGTCACTTGAAGTTACTTTGGAAAGAAATAAAGTCAACTTATTGGACATATAGTGACCCCAGGATCCTGTGCTTGGAGATACAATGATGAACAGGCCTTGCCCTGGAGGTACTGATAATTTGATGGAGATATAAACTAAGCTGTGACTTGTCCATAAAACATAGTTGAATAAAAGAAATGCTGGGTTGTGACATAATTGCTTTGAGTGATGAGCAACGAAGCTTGGTTTTGACTAGAAAAATGGGAGAAAGTAAGGAAGCAGAGGCAGGTGGATCCTTTGTAAGTTCACTAGTCAACTGGCCTAAGCTACTTGTTGAGTACAAGACTAGGCTATCTTTCCTATTCCCAAACTAAGTGAAACAAAGTATATGGTGCTTGGGTGACCAAGAATGGGTTAACCTGACGGTCTGAGTTTGATCCCCAGAATCCATATAATGGAGAGTCAAGTCCACAAAATTGACATCTACATGTATCTGGTGTCATATAACTGCTCCTCATTCATATCTCTCTCTCTCTCTCTCTCACACACACACACACACACACCTGCACAAAATAAAGTTGGCACCCTCAAACAGAAAGAAAAACCATTCCTCTTTATGAAAACATGATAATACATAGTACAGAAGGCACATTTCAGTTGACCTATTAGTTTGTGAACTTGATGCATTTGAGGATGCCTTTGACAAAGGGATTTAAAGACGCTTTTCACCTAGAGCTCAGGAGACTTAGTCCTATGTAATGCAGGAAGATTCTGTGTATCAGATGGACTGTACAGTCTCTACTTGTTGCAAATTTTTCGTCTCTATTTGTCACTCTTTTTAATCTTATTCCTTATCATCATTCTGATAAATGTCGTCCCTTTGCTGGCTACAGGTGTATCCTATTTAGTGAGGTGTCTACTTGTCTTTGGCCACTTTTTGAAGGCTATTGTTGAATAAAAGTTTTACGTAATTCTCAACTTTAGTGTTTTCCATATACACATACATACACAAACCAGGATAAATATTTTCTTTCTTTATAAGTTTGGATTTGTTTGTTTGTTTCTTTTGAGACAGTGTCTTACTTTGTAGCCTAGGCTAGGCCCAACCTGTCCTTCCTCTGCCTACCAAGTGCTGGTTTTACAGATTTAAGCCACTATGGCTATATGCTTTTTACTATTATTTTAAATAATATATTTGGGCCTCATAATTGTTTTAAATTAATTATTATTTAATGTAAAAATTAGTCCTTCAAATTCAAAATGTTTCAGGTTCCTATGGGGGGAAAATAAAGTTTTTTTCATTACTGGATGCTTTGGCACCTATGTTTAAAATGTTTAACTCTAATTCTGGACTCTGTCTGTCTTGGTGTTAATATTCAGTTAAATTCTATAGATGTACAAGCAGGATTTATGTCAGTCAGGTAAGTCAAGCCATTTGTCCATTTTACATTCCTTACACTTAAATCTTTATAGTTTATTGCTTAAAATCAAAGTTTGTTCTGTAACTATTAATTTTTCTTATTTTGAAAATTTCATGCGTGTCCACCATGTATTGGGATCATATTTACCCTTGTCACATGCTCCCCCCTCCCCCCTCTGCTCACATGGTTCTTTCTCCTAATTGCCCCCCCTCTTACCTTTGAGTCTTTTAGTATGTGCTGGTCTTATACACGTGGCCATAGCTGCTGTGTGTTGGTGACTGCAGCAGCCATGTTATATCCAGTAGGCAACATTTCATGACGCCTCTCTCTATTCCTCACATTTACATTCTCTTCCTCTGCTTTTCAGATGTTCCCTGATATTAAAGGGGGTGATGTAGATGTTTATTTATCACTGAACACTGAATAGCCACCCTAACCCTAACCCTAACCCTAAACAATATACACTTATTGTTTAGATCAGTTTGGGAAAAAATGGCCTCAACAATATTGTGCCTTATAGTTTGCAAATATAATTCTGTTTTAGTTTTTCATTGTCAGGGGCTGGTAATATTCCGCTATCTAAGTCTTATACATATTTTGTCAAATTTATTCCCAAATGCTTTCCACTTTAAATTTGTTCCTAGTAACATTCTTTTTAATGCCATTTTCCTCTGCTAGAAGCTGGGCAACAGGTTGAAGTTGCTAATTCAATTGAACTTCTATCCTTTGATAAATGTAAAGATCATTTATTAGTTAACCAATTTAAAAAGATTGTTCAGGGTTTCTAGCTTAATAATCAAAATGCCTGTAAATAAAAGCAAGGTTCATTCTTTTTTTCTAGTGTTTTGCCTTTGTGTTTAACTTTCTCTTTAAAATATGTTTTAACCTATATATTTTTATTTTATTTATATGGGTATTTTGCCTGCATGGATGGCTGTGTGTCACATGTGTTCTGTGCCTGTGGAAGCCAAAAGAAGGCAATGAATCTCCTGGAACTAGGGTTGTAGATGGATCTGAGTTACCATGTGGGTGCTTGGGACTGAACCTAGGTCTCTTGACGAGCAACCAGTGCTCTTGTCCACTGAGCCATTTCCCCATCCTCAGTGTAAGTCCTTTAATATAATGTTTAATATAAATTATGATCCTAACCATTTTTATATTTAGAGCAATATACTTAATTCTTTCCCTCTTTTAAACAGTGGGAGCATGCTTCCAGTGTTTTCTCAGTTCATTTTATCTTCACTTTTAGGAAAGATTGTTGTAAATTCAGTCTCAGTGTAGGGATATACACATGATATTAGTGTAAATGATGGAGTTTTGTTATGTTTTGAAAGTCATGGTTTCTGGTGGTTAGTTGTTCTATTTTATAATATTCCTTCCCTGTATGCAACATGTTTTCCATTCTTCAATATTTGCATATATACACAAATAAACACACACATGCATGTTCACATATTAATTTAGAATTTTCAATGTGTGATTGTTTTTCTAACAAGGAATTATAATTTTATGCTTCTTTATGTGCTTTTGTTCATTAACTTCTGGACTTTTTAAAAATATCTATGATATATTACCATAATTATGAATTGCTTTCCTCAGAGTGTTAAATTTTATTTTCTCAGGCTGGTAATTTGCTGTTTGATAAATCTGATCCCTTCAACAATGGAATTTAGTCAAACTTATCAGATTCTGGACACATTCACACAATGCATTGAATGTAGCAAGTCAGCATCCTTTAAAGAAAATTTAAAAAAGACCAAAAAACAAAAAACAATGAATTGGTGACTTGCCTTTATGATCATTAGTTTGGGTCTTCCTGAGTTCTTACTTGAATCAGGGCATTGCTTTGCTTTTTAAAGTTTGTTTTTCTGGGATTTTGGTTGACTGGTAATTGTTTTGGTCAGGTCTCTTCACTCGTAAGATTATAACAAATTGCAATATTACGTGTGCTTAAAAATCTCCATTCTGCTCTCTGCAGAGTCTTGCATATCGCATGCCTCATTTAGCATTTGGCCAACAGTAAAAGGATAGCTCTGCTTGGAGCATGTTGTCCACACAGCTTTTCCTTCCCTTAACCTACCCCATAAATTTTAACTACTTCAGTGGTCTTGAAAGTCTGATGTTGGCTTTCAGTGAGCAGTGCTATGGCTGCTACCTGCTTGGCTCTACAGTATCAAGGGTTGGATGTGATCCCAGGTAGAAAGCTCAGATGAATGTGGTGTGAACCTTCTGTATACACTTTTTCTTCAGAATCCTGGACTGAAAGCTACATGTCTGTTATGGACAGAGTTAGTTCATATGACACCAAGTCTTTGTCTAAGCCAGAATCAGAAATATGCTGAGATATATCTTTTTAAAGGATACATGTGGTTATGTTGTGCACACACACACACCCCACCATGCCACACCCACCCAGGCTCCCTTATACCTCCTCCCCCCCCTTTTCAAGGAGAAGAAACAAAAAGACATTTCTTATCCTTTATATTATTCATTTGGATTGCTTTAGGATTATCTTTCAGTCTGATGCGAACTTCAAGTGACATCTGTGGATTTTGTTTTTTTTTCAGTTGTTTCAGAGTTTCAGTAAATACTGTAATTCTTCTACAAAGGACTGCCCTACCAGTGAGTGTCTCCATGAATTTGCCTTGGCTCAGGGTTCAGGGTTTTGAGACCTCAATTGTTCATTCTGTTGTGACGAGCACATTAGGAACTGAGTGGAGAACTCATTAAGATTTTAATGCTTTCCAAAAAGAACCATGCCAATAAAAACGTAGAG
Source organism: Sigmodon hispidus (assembly GCA_004025045.1). Taxonomy (NCBI): domain Eukaryota; kingdom Metazoa; phylum Chordata; class Mammalia; order Rodentia; family Cricetidae; genus Sigmodon; species Sigmodon hispidus. The sequence goes on from PVIH01001317.1 coordinate 176,243, forward strand.
GGAAAACTGCTGTAACAAACTGTATTTTACAATTTCTAATTTTATGAAGCTCTAACAGGACTTATTGAAAATTCCTTTAGAATGTGATTAATTCTACTCTGTGAATAACCAATAATCACTTCAAGATAGATTTACTTGATTTCTTAATAATCAATTGGTTTACCATGGAATCTGTTTGGGTTCATTGTAAATACACCATAAAACAATTTGACAATATTTCAAATTAAGGAAATAAGCTTGATTATACATAGATAATATCATGTTCACAGATCAATACATACAGAATTAGTTGCTCTGGGTTTTTAGACTATATTAACACTAAACTTGAATCCTTGTCTTGTAAATGCTATTGAGTGATGGTAGCTCAGTAAAAAGAGAGTTTAAAGTCAGAAATTGGGGAAAAAAATGCAAGAAAAGATCAAGATCAAGGTTACATTTAGTATTATTGTATTAGTCTGCTAGTATGGCCAAAACACACACACACACACACACACACACACACACACACACACACACACACACACACACACAAACAAACAAACAGCAGCAACAAACATGCTGCATGGCTTAGACAGCATAAATTTATGTTGCCTAGCTCTGAAACATTAAATGTCAAGGATTAAGGTACTGGATGGAAGCCTTGATTTCTCCTGTGGGCTTCCCCCTGTCTTATGGTGTCTTACACGGTCTTTCTTCTCTATGTGTCATAGCCCAATGTGTCAAGCTATCTTCTTATAATGCCATAGTAGATCAGATCCCAATTCTTTGGGACTTATTTAGTTTTAGTTACTTCTTCAAGGTCCCATTCCATACATAGTCACCTTGAGGGTTATGTTTTCAAATGCAAATTTTTAAAGAAAACAATTCAGCCCATAGTGATCCCCATGTTACAGAGAATTTATATATAAAAATAAAATATAAAGAAATTGCGAATGAGGGCTGTTAGAGTCAGAAATGTTCATTGAAAACTCATTTGTTAATGGATAGGGTAGTGGTGATACATTCTATATTTAATAAAATCAGTCTGGAATGTCAGAGGACAGAATCACCCACAGTCATTTCTCACCCAGCCAACTCCTCAGGCCAAACAGAGTAAGTGCTTCATGGGTCCTCAGCCTGACTGGTCTCTTGTACAGAATGCTCAATTTCTGCCTTCACCTGTCTTATATCTTTCCCTGCACAGCTGTTTTCCCTCCTGGTTCAACTCTAGATCATAATCCTAGAGTTAGGATTAAAGATGTGAGCTACCACTGCTTAGCTGTTAGGCCTTGAACTCACAGAAATACAGAAAGATCTCTGTCTCCTGTGTAATGAGATTAAAGGTGTATGGGTCACCACTCTCTTACCTTCATGGCTTGACTGTGGGTGATTCTGTCCTCTGATATTCCAGAGTGATTTCATCACCGCATATGGTACCATCTTTGGGGAAGTGAATAGAGTATAGATGTTCTGACTTCTCCAGTGAATTAATTCTTTGATAGTTTAATAATTAGTTAGCATTATTAGATAGATAGTGACAGAAAATATGATGTGGAGCCTAACCTTGGAGAAAGGTTACTGGAGAGTAAAGTTACTTTGAAGAGTCTTCTGGTTATGGAATATTTGTTCACTGTGTGAAGATATATTTCTGTGATTGGCTTAATAAAGAGCTGAACAGCCAATAGCTAGGCAGAAGGTATAGGTGGGACTTCCAGGCAGAGAGAGGAAGTAAGAGGAAATAATTTAGGTATAAAGGAGACACCATTGAGACATGGAGGGAGCTGGACATACAGAATTAAAAATAATGTAAAAAAGCCACATGGCAAAACACAGATTAATAACAGCAGATTCATTAAGTTATAAGAGCTTGTTAAGAAATGCCTAAGCTAAGGTTGAGATTTAATAATTAAGAATAAGTCTCTGTGACATTATTTGTAAGCTGATGTCCCAAAGAAAAGTCTGACTACTGACTTTTTTGGTGTTTCTACTTCCTGGACTCCATGAGCTGAGGTGTTTTCTTCTTCTGTTACTTTCTATCGTGATGGACTGCCTCAAAAAGAGATCTAGGATCCCTAAACCCAGTAGCCATAGACTGAATTCCAGCTTTGAGTTGTTCTTTGTACAGCATTTTCTCAAGGCTTTCAAAATCAGCATATTTAAAGAACCCAACCTGGTCTTGGCAAACATCACCATTGAGCCCATTGCTACTATGATTTTAATCACTGTATAAAATTCTTTTCAGGGCCAAGAGTTCCCCAGAGCCCAAGCTTTGTCCATGTTATTAGTAGCCTACTCCCAGAATTCTTCATTTCAAAGACACAGAAGCAGTTTCCTGCACATGTGTGGGTTTCTTTTCTGGTTTTTACTTTAAGGGCAGACTGAGCTGTGAATATTCATGACAGCACTTGCTATCTGGGGTGGAGAGTATGGATATGTGCTATAAGGAATCCACATATGTGGGTGTTTCTTAGGAAATACATTAGGTAAAATAGGAAAGACATTCATGAGAACAGAAAGCACCAGCTAAAATCTTTCCAAGTACTCACATAAGTTTGGGCTGCATAGAATCCTTACCTACTTTTCTAACCTCAGTGCTTTACCTCTGGCTGTCCATGACTATCTATGCTTTCTTCTTTATGTGGCTTCTAGCTCTATGCACATGCGAACATTGTTTTCTTTGTGTGAATTATTCTTTCCCTGATTTATTCTTGGCTGGCTCATTCCTAACTATTCAAATCTGACATTAAAAGTCACCATAAAGCTTTTTTTTAAAAAACCAGTTTTTGTTCTTTTAGCATATTTGTTGTGAAACAGCTTTTTAAAGTTATTTACTTGCTTTGTGGTGGTGGTGGTGGTAGTGGATGTTTTTAAGACAAGACAGATGTAAGCTTTATTTTAGCTGATGGCTTCAGAGGATCACCATTGTGGCAAAGGCAATGTAGAGCGAATTGCCTTTGGTGGCAGGAGCATCTGACAATAGTAAATAGAAAGTCTGTCAAAAGGAAGCTATGGATAACACAGCCTCGAGAACCTACTACCATTGACCACCTGCTTTAGCATAGCTCCCCATAGCATCAGCTGCTGGTGAGCAAGTTCGCAACTATGGGAGCCTGTGAGGGACATTTCAGATTCAAACCATGACACTCATGACTTTTGTTTTGTTTTTTACTTCTTAGTGGGATATAAAATACATATAGAAAAATTGTAAGTGCATAAACCCTTTTCTTCTTATCTTTTAAATGGTGTGCTTTTGTTATGTCTATTAATTTATGTATATGCAGAAAGAAATGGCAGAAAACCAAATTTATTTGCCTTTTCCCAACATCTGGCTCAGTAATGGCTTTGTTCCTGCTGAAGACTGGTACACATTATGTAGCCAGTCTCTCTGAGTAAGAATAGAAGACGCACACATTTTTACTGGAGTGTGCTTCTCTGAATCTTCCAACAAACAGCATCTTTCTTTCCCATGGTGGAATTGGCAACCCTTGATTTCATGCCATTACGCAGGAGGCATATGACACATCACTTGTAGACAGCATCTTCCAGACTGACTTCTCAGCTTTTGTCTCCTGCTTCTCCTGTTGTTTTTCTTCTGCCTGTCACTTCCTGACTCTCACTTACCTATATGTAAACAATCTGGGTATGTGCAGAAAAAAATACGCAAAAAAATATTCATAAAAAATGTCTACATATTGTGCCCCAACCAGGAATTAATTTAATCTGCCTATGCATCATTTAAAGATACTTATTTTCTTTCTCTAAAAAGGGAAATAGTGATTTATTTTTAAGTTGTTACAAGCCTTTGAGCCCAGAAATAAAGAAAGTCCTTCTGTAACTCTCTGTTTCATCAAAAAAAAAAAATGGTAGGATTGACATGACAAGCTTCTTAACAGCTCTGAGAAGCAGTCAGGGTTATTTCTTGTCATAATACTGAATCTACTTCTCCTTGGAAAACAGTCAGTACATCACAGTTCAACCTTTACATTAAATGAGACGTGGAAACACCTTCATCACGTCTACTTAGTCAGTAGCTGCTTAAGGAGAGGTAGCTCCTCATAATATTCTCGGAATACTTACATACTGGAGAACATGGAAAAGTTTTCATTCCATAGACAGGTGCGATATGGGAGGAGGGTGATTAGTCTCTCCAGGACCTCTCTGTGTGCTACTCATCATGGAATTGCTTTACCTGAAACAGCTTATTTCATCTGACTCCTGACAACCCATGGGATAGGCATTTGTTGGTTTGGTTGCTCTGACAGAGTGAGGTTTTGGAGAACAGCAGAGAAACCATGCTCACAGTCTTGGACATGGGAAGGAAGATGTCCTGGTGAAGCCTAGGCACTTAAGACATCCAAGTTTGTGACATCATCTTAACTCTTGTTGTTTAATGATATGGTAACCAAGAGTTTCCAATAAATATCACTGGAATTACTTTCCTGTATAAAAATTTCATGTCAGTTGAATGAAATGCTTACATCATAGAACAAATGTTTATTATTTGATTAATTCATTAATTCATTCCTATTAATAACATGAAATTTGGAGCCAGTGAGATAGCTCAGAAGGCAAAGGTACTTGCTGCCAAGGATGACATCCTGAATACAATCTCAGAAACCCACACGATAAAAGGTGAGAACAACTTCCCACAAATTGTCCTTTGCCCTCCACATAAATGTGTGCCTGTGTGTCATTCCTCCTACACAAATAAATGATTTCTTAAGTAATAGGAGATTTAAATATTAATTTATAGTATTTAGGATGTAATAGCATCAGGAAGTAATTATGATTAGTATATTTATTTCTAGTTTATTTTTATCTGTGGTATGCAATATTGATATTACATACATTTTATTTTTATAAAACAGATTTTTCCAATGTACTATTTTAATGATTTGGTTTCTTTTTAATGTTTCATGCTTGTATGTGCATATATGTTGTAGCATGAATGTCTATGCTTTCTGCCTATTCCTTTAGTTTTTCTCAGTTTCTTCCTTGCCAATGAAATCACCAAAGTACATATTTTTAGTTCCTCTAAACATGTCATTCCTGAATCACACTTGTTACTTTTTGTTAGCCATGATCAAGACTGTCTCTACTTAAAAAAATAAAATAAAACTATGACGACATGAATTACATCACTGCATTCTCTATAAAACCATCACATCAAGAAATTATTCACCGATTGACTAAGTCAGGTGCAGTATATTCCTGAGGTATTTGAGATGAATGAAATCTGCTTCTCTAAGTACCAGAGGGCACTGACTTTGACAGTGATTTTTTTTCACATCTTCTTTCCCCCCACAAGGGTAACAGGGTGGAAAATTAATTTAGTACTTGATTGAAGTAAATATATATATAGTCCATACTTTTGCTGTTCAGTATGGTAGCCATTAAACACATGTAACTATTTCAATTAAATTTAAAATGCAATTCCTCAACTACAATAGCTAAATTTCCAGTATACAATATCCATCTCTCTACTAGATCACTTTTATTACCTGAACATTCACAGACTAGTCCCATCACTATAGAAACTTCTATTGGATGACACTGGTCTAGATTGTGGACCAAATTATACATTTCTAGCCTTTCATATATCTCTATATCTTATATTAATTTAAACTGTCTAGATGATTACTTATTATTGCATAATAATTGGCACCTTCTATTTCTTACTTATTATTTCAGAATAATTGCTACCTTCTATTACTTTTAGAGTTAGGTGACATATAAATTGCAAATGTGTCATTAAAATAACATCATAAATTCTTATAAAATTGATTTCCAACCATTAGGAGATGGCTGGATAAATGATCAGATTTACAAAGGGGATTTAAAGACTGATTATATCTGTGCTGTTTAGATTCACTTTACTTCTTTTTGTACAAGTTTCTCTTTTTTATGTGACCATTATGGGACTATTTATGTGACTGGATCTCTGGTGCCTCTCATTCTGCATGAAGCTTGTGTCCTGGTCCAGCTTTAGGGACAGGTAGGTGAACAGCAGATAGGTTTCAGCAAATAGCAGTGTTGGTCAGAGTGAGATAATTTAGGTCATTTTTAAGTATCCTTTGGAAATTAGGGCTTAAGTGGAAAATCCTAAAGCAACATTTATATCTTAAACATTCTGCACACCTAGAGTATCCACTGACCTGACTGGATTTGAAACAAACAAAAGCAACAGTACGTCTTGGGCCTGGCCTTGGCACCTTCTTTCAAAGTGCTTAGGTATAAATAAGGCAAGCAGAGATTTCCTTGTCTGACTATGTTAGTCATAGAAGGCACAGCCATAAATCAGCACAGGCCACTTTAATTTTATTCCTTGCCTACATAATCAAAACATGAAGCTCCCTTCTCTTTAACACATAATTCTTCTCAATCATTGCACAAATTGCCATATTTCTTTATAACAAAGTAAATGCCTGGGCTCAGCTATGATTTACAGATCGGGTAAATTATTAGCCATATGGTTGTTATATGCTGTTCTGCTTACAAAATATGTGTTTTAAGTAAACACATCTAGGGCTGGGAAAGAGGGCCATCCATCAGCATTTAGAGCTTTTAAACATCTTCAGTATAGTAAGCACAAGCACATACAGCTGGGTTCTATCACCCTAATACTTATATTGTTTTTCAGTCTGTAAACATAGGTAAAGATAGGACTTCACACTCTCTAATCTATCATTTACAGTACAATTATCAGATTCTTTCTGTTGCTACTTCACTTTGTACTTTAGGAATTTGGGGATTAACTGTATCTGTTTATTCCCAGGGTTCCAAGATCTCACAATCCCATCACAAACCATGAATTTAACAATAATCTTACTACAGGATGGGGAGGAATCCAGTCCTATAGACTGGTGGTCAGGTGACAAATACTTTCTTCTTTTTTCAGAAAACAGTATAATTTTCAGAGGGAGTGAGATATTTTGGTTTGTAAAAGACATCCAGGTCATGAGAGTCTTGTGGGGACACCAAGTATCTGGAGTGCTCTCTTTCTCTCTCTCTCAGTGTGTGTGTGTGTGTGTGTGTGTGTGTGTGTGTGTGTGCATACACACACTTGTGTAATGTAATGTATATATAAATGCACAAATATGCATGTGCATGTTTTGAGATTGAATTATGAGGTAGATGAAGTCCTGTGTACAGATGAAAGACTTCTAAGTATAGGGCAGCAATTCTACTGATAGAATGTAGCAAGATGACATTTTAAGGGTAAGGAAAGTAAGAACATTTCATTACTTGCATGTTCTAAAAATCTTCAGTAAACTATGCACCGAAGATGGGATTTTGTGAAAATTTGTGTTGAGACCAAAGCAGTCTTCATAAGCACAGATAAGTTCAGGGTATTACAGAATACTAACAGAGATGTAGGAGCTGTGCATCTGTGATGTCATGCTATGGACCAGTCTGTGCTACTGTCTATTATCCCATTGCACGGGTCTCTCAATTCATTCATCCTTCCTCGTGTAAAACAATCTTAGTTCTTGCTTGTGTTTTTCCTGCTAGATCTAGTGCTACAAAGAAGATATGTGAATGTCTCTTTAGACACCAAAAAAAAAAAAAAAAATGTACCTACAAGTGGCATGTTTGGTTCCTACAAAGTATGTTATGTACAAATTGTCTCCCAAAGCAATTACTGTGTGAAACTTTTCCTTTGCCATAATTTTAAAGTACATCTATTTATTCATTCTGTGTGTCAAGGGGAAGGGCACACATGCACCATGATAGTAGCATGTTGGTCTGAGGATAATATGCAAAAGTCAGTTTTCCCCTTCAACCATGTGGGTCCCAGGGATGCACTGAAATAATCATGATGGGTGCTGATCCTTTAGAATCATTAGGCAAATTATTAAGCTACATACCCTACTGTAATTTTTATCAGCAAAGAACATCCCCATCTACTAAGGAATGTGTGGTAGTTTGAATGAAATCCCGCCTCCCCTCGAATTATAGGAAATGGCGATATTTGAAAGATTTAGAACTTGTGGCCTTGTTTGAATAGGTATGGCCTTATTGGAGAAGTGTGTCTCTGGTGGTGGGCTTTAGGGTTTTAGAAGCTCAAGCCAAGCCCAGGCTCACTTTCTCTTCCTGCTGACTGTAGGTCTACACATAGAACTCTTAGTTCCTTCTCCAGCACCATGTCTGCATATGTACAGCATGTGCTTCCTGTCATGTTGCTAATGGTGGAATAAACCTGTGAACCTATAAGCCTGCCCTAAATGAAATGTTTTTCTTTCAAAGTGTTGTCATGGTTATGGTGTCTCTTCACAGAAATATAACAGACTAAGACAGCATGTAATGCTACCTTATTATTCAGCCTCTTTACTTTTAATTAATTAAATATCAGTATGAAAATAATATATAAATATCAATATAAATCAGTATAAATAGTAATATATTTTTTCAATATTAATTTTTATTAATTAAATACAAAATATTTAAAATATTTGGCTGATCAGCAGTAATTTTGAATAATCTTTCTAAAGATATTATTTACCTCTTCTGTGTAGCACTTCAGTTCCTCTGACTGACATGGTTAATTGTCCCTTTACCAGCCATTCTTTGAGATTTTCCAGCAGGTTCTAATTTTCTCTGAGATTCTCCTAAGTGCACCTAGGTTCAGTATCTAATTTTCTGAGATAGTCTCTCGTTGACTCTGGAATTTGAACTATCAGCTAGCCTGGTTGATGAACAAGACCTGGGATCCGCCTTTCTCCATATACCACCATGAAGGCTGGGGTTACAGATGAGTACTAACATGCCAGCCATGCCAGCCTTGATGTGGGTGCTGGGATCTGACCTCAGGACCTGATACTTGTGCAGTAAGTACTTCACCCACAGAGCCATCTCTCCAGTCTCCCTCCAGAATCTTTTAAAAGATATGTTTTATTCTTATTCTATTACATACCTTTTTCCCCCTCTAATTTTTTTCTGAAGCCTAATTTTTTTTCAGAAACCTTGAAAAGAAGATGAATTATGCGGTATGTGGAAAGTATTCATTTGACAGGAAAGAAATCAAACTCTAACTGATCTCTGGAGGCTACACTGATCCTAGGTGGCCTCTCTTTCAATGTCTGTTTACATATAAAAAAATTAGCCCATATTTCCTTAAGCATCTCTAGCTGAATTTTTGTAGTAAGTAGCAGGGTGTCACAATATCTTCCTTTTCATCCAATTAACTAATTTGATTTTTTAAATAAATTCTCAAGTGTTCTTCCTATATTATATATGCAATTCCTTTGTCATTTATATATATATATGTATATATATAATGTCACAAATATATATATATATATATATATATATATATATATATGTCACAAATACCTTCTCCCAGAGACAGGGATTTTTTTTTCTAATTTCACTCTGTACTCTGGTTTAAAAAAAAAGAAAAAGCATCTATCTTCTAAGTTTTGAGTTTATTTTTCTGTAAAATGATGGGCAGGGAGTCCTTGGGGACTTGTCTAGCCTTTATATTCCAAGTGCACAATACATGCTTAATAAGCACATCTTTGAACAACAGGACAGGGTAGCATGCTTGGCCACCACCTGTCATGTTGATAAACTTCTTGCTGTCCTTGCCCAATTGATCACACAGTCCAGACTGATCACTTAAGAGACTATTCACAATCCACTTTGGATAACTCTGGAGTTATCCATCTTTTAGAGCAGGTATAGAAATAGTCTTGTAGACACAAAATAGAAAATTGTCTTACTCTAGCCTAGCCCCGCTAAAAGAAATCACAGAAGCCCTGAAATGCTACTGCAGTATTTCACAGATGTACTATCAGACTCTGAGAGGAGGGTACTTCAATTGAGAAATTGTGTCCATGGGTCCGGAAAGTGAGAAAGCCTGTATAGAGACTTTTCTTAATTAGTGATATGTGGGAGGGTCTGGTCATTGTGAGAGGGGCCATCCTGGGCTGCTGGGTCCTGGGTTCTATAACAAAGCAGACTGAGCAGGCATCACTCTTCCATGGCCTCTGCATCACCTCTTCCTTCAGACTCTCATCTAGTTTGAATTTCTGCCTTTGCTTCCCTCTATGGATTGTGGTTCAAGGTATGTAAGCTAAGGAAGCCCTTTTCTCCTCAAGATGCTTTTGGTCATAGTGTTTCATCATGACCATAGCAACCTAAGTAAGATAAATTAATACTAGGGCATCTTTTGGTGTTACCATGTTCTGTGATGAAAGTCAATGGTAAATTACAACTTAACCCAGGAAGGATGACAATGGGTACAGAACCTTTGGGAACAGGTTCCTCCACTAGGAAAAGACCCAAGACCTGCTAAGGTGCTTGTTAAAGGTGGAGGAAAGACAGAATGGGGAGGAGGTAGAGACAGGATAAACACCAGCAGAAACTATTAATCACCCTGTTTTTCTTTATAATTCAATCTATGATACTTTTGCATAGGTGGCTGCTTATTTTAGTCCTCATTCTGACTCAGTTCTTCTAAAACTTCCATATCACTCAAAGGTTCTCAGGAGCCCAAAGGTCCCACTAGTCCAGTCATAGGATGATATGTCTAATTCATCACTTAATGAACTGAGTAAGTGGTCTTGACTTTTTCCATAGTGGAGTCCAGGACTCTATCTTACTGTTACTGTTCTGAGACAAATAGCAGATGGAGACTGGGTACATCCCAACTCTCCTGATCCCTTAGGTAATCCCCATGCATGCTACCTTAGTTAGATTTCTATTGCTGTGAAGAGATACCATCAACTTTTACAAGGAGACATTTAATTGTTTCTCCTCTCCGCCCACTCCTCTCCCCCAGATCTACTATTTCTCTATTTTTTTTTTTTAAGAAAAGGAACAAGTTCCCTATGTATATCAACTGAACACAGCATAATAAGTTACAATAACACTAGGCACAAACACTTATATCAAGACTGGAGTAGGCAACCCAATAGAAGAAAAAGGGTCCTAAGTGTAGACAAAAATGACAGAGATACCCGTCTCAATCTTACTGTTAGAAGTCCCACAAGAGCTCCATCACATATGTGCCAAGGGCCTAGCTCAGACCCATAAAGGCTCTGTGACTGTCACTGTAGTTTTTGTGAGCCCTATTTAGTTGATTCTATAGGTCATGTTCTCATGGTGTCCTCAACCCCTCTGGTTCCTGGAATCTTTCCTTCCCTCTTCTGTGGGGTTCCCCTGGCAACCCCTAGTGTTTGACTGTTGGTCTCTGCATCTGCTGCTGTCAGTTACTGGACGATGCCTCTATGAGGACAATTGGACTAGATCCCAATCTATGAGTACAGAAGAATATCATTAGGAATCATTTCATTGACTTATTTTTTTCCAGTTGTGTTTGGGTCTGTCCTTGGGTTGTGGCCAACCCTGCCTCTTGTTTGCAGAGGCTTTAAACTCTTAAATCCCACTCCCAAGTGACATACATCTTTCAGCAAAGATGTCCCTTGCTAAAACCTCTCCAAAAGGTGCAGTCAATGAGAGACCACAGGCCTCATCCTATAAGGAAATCTTTCTCATTCTAACTGTCACAGCTGCGATGCAACAACTTATTCTAGGTATATTTGTGTTTTTGTCTCTTTTTGTGAATTATGGAGCATGTTGTTTCTTTTCTCTTGAACTGTTGCAGTTACCTTCAATAGATCACCCTATAGTTCCTTAAATCACCTAGGTTTACCAAAAGTGAGATGCTTTCAAAACTTTTAAAATGTATTTTAGATAAGTACCAAGTCTCTGTACCTAGGTGATCAAATCTGAAACCTCCCACCCCAAACAAAACAAAAACACATGCTGAAGTAACTTGGTCAGAGTTATCATTGTGTGACCTCTTTCTTCATGCCCCTTCTACATGTTAGCATCTTACAGAAGCCAGGTTTGGTTTCATGGTGTCTGTTCTACTTATTCCTTCTTAAAATTAGGACAAACATTACAAGTGTCAATGTGAACATGATGAATGGATCCCTTCTCCCTGTGGAATGTTCATTTTCCACTTGGCCATTATTCAAATTTTGCATCAAACAACATGTTTCCCATTACGGTAGCTTCGCATTCATAGCCTTATATCTGGTAAAGTAATCACAATCAATAGTGATGGGTTCTCAAGGTTCTTTCGTCACCTGAGAACAATTACTTAATGGCAAATCTCTCTCCCATCTCTCTCTCCTTTCTCCCCTTTCCTGTCCCCCTCTGTCATCTCCCTCTCTCTTTTTCCCCGTCCACTTCGTCTCCCCTTCTCCCTCTCTCTCCTGTCTTCCTGCTTCCTCTTCTTTCTCCACTTCTGCTCTTCTTCTCCCATTCTCGCTCCCCTCTTCTCCCCCTTTCACCCTCTCTCTCTCTCTCTCTCTCTGTTTCTGTCTCTCTCTGTCTCTCTCTCTCTCTCTCTCCTATATCTGTCAATCTCCTCTCTTCTTCCTCCCCCTTCCCACACCCACCCACATACTTTCTTGGAACTATTTCTTATAGGGTTTCTAAGTAGTTAAGTAGTATTCTTACTCTTTCAATAATTCCTACATGTATTTGAATGGAAAATGAGATATTTACAACACTAACATGTTTTGAAATAGACTGGGTACTTGGTTCCCAGTTAATACCATGAAGTGATGGTTCTATGAGAAAAAATTAATAAAGAGGAAAGATCTACCCTATTTTGTAGGAGTTCTAGAAGGGGAGTGATCTGAGCATCACCCTTCTCTTTCGGCTTTCTGATTACAGATACAAGTAGACAAGATGTTGCAGGCCCCTGCTGCCATGATTTCCCCATCATAATGGACTGCTCCCTCAAACTGTGAGTCCAAGTACATTCTTTTTCCTTAACTTACCCTTTGCTAGATGTTTTGTTACAACAAAGAGACAAATAGCTAAGAGTATCTCTGGGATATTGTCTACAGGACACTGCATGTAACCTACATACCCTCCTATCTATCTAACAATCTCTGGATTACATATAATTATTGATACAATGTAAATGATGTGCTAGTAGTTGTTATATCGTATTGTCTAGTGAATTCTAGCAAGATATTTGAGTTTTGAAAACTTTAGGTTCAAGATTGGTTAAATCCAGGGATAGAAAGCCCATGGACTGAGAAGCATAATTGTATTTTCATTTCTACATTCATTTAACTTGCTTCATAAATGGCAGATATGACATCTACCTATGACCACACTTTTATTCTTCTAGGAATTTACTAAATTCTAGAAGTCTTATTTTGTGTATTTGGACTGTTATTTTTCAAACTTCATTTCCATGTGGTGAAAAACAGGGCAATAAAGCATACTAAATGTGAACTATCATTTTATCTGCCAATATTTTAAAATAAAAATACTAATATGTTTTAAATTAAGACAGAATGATAGAACCCTATTTAAGTTATAAAACAGCCTTTAATTTCTAATTTTTAAAAAAGTTTTAAAAATTAGGAATCTGAACATCTTTTGAAAGATATTTTGTGGGCTGGAGAGATGGCTCAGCCGTTAAAGGCTAGGCTCACAACCAAAAATATGAAAAATATTTTGTTACCTGGTTGTTTTATTTTTTAATTTTCATTAGATTTCCTCCATTTTCTTAATCATGTAGTGCTAATTGTTCCCTGTGCTCTCAATCCTTAGGAAACACACAGACATCAAAACATCTTATATCATTATGTAGTTTCTATTGTAATTGAGAATGTGTCTATAAGCAAGAAGTATAATTTAAGAAATGACAAAAGAGATGTATGGAGAAAATGCTGTAGGGATCATAGGAGTTTGCAATTAACTAGAAGTGAGACCATTGTGGGAAATTCACAGGAATGTTATTCTTTATGTTGTAGTTTGAAGATGAGAATGAATTTTCCATGCTTGTAGTAGGGAGCGGTGATGGATTTGCAGTGATATTATAGATAAAACCTAGAAGTGTGAATTAAAAAGTAGGATTGAAAATGGAAATATTCTTTCTTCTTGTTCTTTCTGGTGTATGAAAGAGGGTATATAATACAAAATCACTTTGGGGTCAGGCTAATGAAAGTATTAAAGAATTTTTGTCTTCAGCCTATGAGTATGGTCATTCAGACTTGTGAAATAATTTGGAGTATAGCATTATGCTCAAAACTCTATTTTACTAAAATGAATGTGAAGAAAGTATAGATAATAGATTGTCAAGATTAAAGAAAGAGAGGGCATTGCTCAGAAGGAGATCAATGTAGTCCAGACTAAGGCAATATGAGATGTGCTAACTAGAAGAAAATTCACTATGAGTACTTATGTCATACATGGCATCAACTAATTGAAAATAAGGACTAATATAAATGAGAACTACAGACCACTTTGAGTTTTCTAGCCTGAGTATTTGGAAGGTTTCAGTGTTTTCCCTGGTGAAGCAAAGCAAGCATTGATTACAGGGGATAACAGAAAGCTACATAGGCACTCACAATAAACACTGTGCCTGGAAATACTGCTCAAAGCTTCTCACAGGAGGGAAGTCTTTGCTATTTCTGAAATAGTCCAAATTTTTCCAGGTATAGCAAAGTTCTGACTTTATAAAGTATGCTGCTTCTATATCTACTACTAAAAACTGTGGGCAATCATAATCAAAGTCTATCGTGGTCAACCACATCATTGACGCTTAAACAGTGTAATGATGAGATGTGGTCAGGAACTGACTCAAGCAAACGTGGGGAAGGTTGAAGATGAGATTTATACAGACACAGATGGGTACAGACATAGTCCGCTGTGCAGAATTGAAAGAATGATTTAGTAACTATTCTGGTGTTCTTCAACAACCTAGGACTGAAAGCCATGGGTTGTTTATACCTTGACATCATTGTTACTTGGTGGGGATGAAGGGTTACATGGTGGGGATGAAGTGTGTATCATTATATAATGAGTTTTTTAAAGGAAATATATGCCTACACTTTTTGTGTCCACACAAAAAAAACAGAGAAAGGCATTGGATGTCTTTGCATGCTTTAGTTACAGTCTAGATCAGTTGTGACTCTCCTGGAGCCTTGTGAAACAGTCCTCTCTGATGCTAGTTCAGTGATCCACAGGCTTCTGTCCTGGAATGAACACTCAGCATCAAAGCCCGGTAAGTGCTACCTACTCTAGCTATTTAATCAATACCAGGACCATCCATCCCAGAGATGTGGGTCATGATAAAATGGAGAATGAAAAGGGGCCGTGCTTTGTTTTTTGTGGCTGTGTGCTTTGTACAAATAAAGCACTGCTACTGTGAGTCCTAAAATACCACCCTCATGTACAATATGTGCCTGAATGTAACACATGCGCAAAATAAAAACAAGAACAAAAGTAATAAAGCACTTCCTGTTGGCCCTAATACTGACCCCCCACAGCACTCGGGGAGACTAAGCTAGGACAGAAACATAAGAATTTGAAGTTAACACCGTGACTTTAAATTTTATTTTCAATAAACAGTTCATCAACCTTGCCTAGATTGAACTTGTATAGCTAGGCATATTTTCCCAATTTTCCTTTTCTAATTTTCTGAGCCATGTGACAACCCCTCCCTTGGAAACTTTGAACTCACTGCTATTCTTTGGACAGACTACTTTCCTTCCTTCTATCCAATACCTTCCTGAAATGCTCAATCTCTAATTAAATTGATTAGTCAAGAATGTCCTTTATTTTAATTTTATAACTACAGTGTAATTTTGTTAAGACATTTTGATACAGAGTAATTTCCCTTGGGCCCTTTGTTGACCTGGAGGACACACTAGAATGGAAATTAAAACGGTAGAAGCTAAAAACAATAGAATTTTCCAGGCAGTTCAAGACCTGGGGGTGATGAATATGTGATTTAATTTTGCATATGTGGCTATTTTGGTTGTAGTAGGCAAATTCTGACCCTTAGAACTTTAGATGGCCGACTCTTGGGGCATCAGATCATGATATAAGCATCAGTATTAGGTGAAGTACATCTTCTTGAATATCTTAAAACAGAGCCTCCCTGGTCATGCAACATGTAGTAAGGTACTAAACCTGGCCTCTGGTTGTTGTGGCAGGTTTGTTGTCCAAGTATATCTTGTATTGGTTTCTCAGCACTTTAAAATTATCCTGGTTAGAATGGCTGCATGAAAAATGCCTGTAACAGAGTAGGCTATTACCTTAATGGTACTACATTTTGTTTTTATTGCAATGTTGTTTGTCTGAAGGAAGTATTTGCTACCATAATCATTTCCAGTTTTTTTCATGATGTAGAGTACTCTTGAGTTTATGAAGCCCTACACACTTAATCTCATCCACTCCTCCACTGACCCAGGCAGTTGACTTTATTAACATTGGTTTACAAGAGCAGAGACATAGAACTCTAGAGAATACAGCAAATTCTCCAAGTCTTCTGCTTCTCAAGTATTTTAACTATTAAACTATGCGATCAGTGCCTGCCCTAGATGACTCTTCAGTACTGGGTTAAAACTGTGTGGAGAGATGAAGCTACTTTGGGAGTTTCTTTAGAACCTTCCTAGTTGTTCTCACAATAATATCACGTGTATATATTTGTCCCTTCTATCGCTTGCTTAATAAGAAATTTCTCACACCTTCCAATACACCTGAGTTTTTGGTCTCTCTAAGAAGTTGTCTCTGACTTCACTTGTGAATACTTCCATCTTGCATTCTAGGACAATGAGCTTCTTTTTACTGTTATTGTATGAGAAATGTTTATATCTTCCTTCAAGGCTTCTGTGTATCCATGGGCAAGGCAAATTCATCCATTGTTATGGCCCATGTGTAGCAATTCCTTGCCCAAGTAAGTACTCAACATACATTGTTGAACGGATGAAGGAATAATTAAGTCTTACTTGCATAAGATGACCTATTTGTTAGAAAAGCAATAATTTAATAATCTGGTACTGGGAATGGCTTAACTACTTTCCCTCTACTAAGCAAATTTTCTTTTTATGAAGCAGACCATGAATTCAATTCCTCTCTGCTTTAAACTATTACATGTAAGTAAATGAAGCTACATAAAATTAGCTAAGTCAGGCAGAGGCATATCGGAGAAATTTCTATTTGAGGATATAAAGCCAGTTTCATACACAATGAATTATTGAATCAATCAAAGATGTCAGATAGTTTATTGTTTCTACACACACACACACACACACACACACACACACACACATACACAAAGTTAGCTATAGAAAGATTCATACCAAGTGAATCAAATTCATTTCTAGTGTACATTTCTATGTAAGTAAATGCATCTCAGCTGGCTTGGAACATAAATGTCAGCTTGTGACACATTTACACATACACAAGCTTCCCCAGGGGATGCTAAATCCAATAATGCACCAATGATATGATGTTTTCATTTTTTTCTTTAGTGCTAAGGCTGTAACAGATATGCAGACAGGTCATTATTTACAGGTAGGATGGTGGAGTGGTTTGAGAGGTCAGAACTGAATTTTTTATGCTGGCCTTGCTGTATTTTTATTATTAATTTGTTCCTTTGAGACAAGTCTGGCTATGTAGCCCAATATGCTCTTGAACTTCATCTTGGAACATTTCTCCCTTGCTTCCTAAGCTGGTCTCTGCTTTTGATAATAACAGTAGACTAAGAAAACCACTCAGTGGAGCATTAAGCTATTCCACTACATAGATTAAGAGAGTGAGCCAGAGGATGCTGGCTGCTTAGGGTTTGAACATCAGAGAAGCCTGAAATAGATGCCTCTGTGAAGTAAGTTTCCTAAATGAACATGCATTTGATAGGCTTTTCTTTGAAATTTTGATCTTTTTATTTGAAGAATTTTTAATTGACTTATTTAGTTTGTGTTTGATGTGTTTCTGTACGTGTATGTGTGTATCTGTGTGTGTATCTCTGTGTGTCTGTATCTGTGTTTGTGTCTCTGGGTCTGCATGTGTCTGTGCATATGTGTTTCTGTATCTCTGTATGTACTTGTGCCACAATGCATGTGTAGAGATCAGGGAACAACTTGCTGAAGGAGTTGGTTTTCTCTTTCCACCACATAGTTCCTGTGGATCGAACTAAGATTTTTCAGGCTTGGTGGTAAGTGCCTTTACTCACTGAGATAGCTTTCCAGCACAATTTTAATTTTTAAAATCATTTTTCTTTTTAATTAAATCTAGATGTGTGTGTTAATGGGATGATATATGCAGGTGAGTACAGATGCTCACAGAGGCCAAAAGAAGGTATTGGGTTTCATGAAGCTATAATTACAGAGTTGTGAACCATCTGATACAGGTGCTGGGGATGAGCTTGGGTGCTCTGCAAGCAGTACATGTGCTTAACCCTGAGACACCCTCCATCCCTCATCTATTGGGATCTCTAAAACAGGTGAAATGCGTACTGAAGACCCACAGTGGAAATTGTCTTGCACTATGAGAAACCCCACAGGGTGTGTTTTTTTGGATTTATGTGCTGGAGTTTGATAACCTGATATAAAGGGACCAGTCAGGCTGGGAATTGAGAGACCTGGTCCTCAGTTCTAGTTTGCAGCAACTTTTGATGCAATCATTGGTAAATCACTTTCCCCCTTTGGGATTCAATTTGTATATATGTAAGTGAAGAAAATAAATTCTGTGTCACTCTTTAACATAATTGCTCTTGAGCTGTATCAAAGGTCTTGTACTATGCAGATAGCCTTAGGACAATCTGTCAGACCCGGGAGTTCATGTTTTTAATAGATTCATTAGTAAATCTTAGAAATGAATGAGATGCATATGGAATACATCCCACCACACAGTGTAAGCTGTGGCTTCCGACTCCAGCTAACAACCTAATCACATTGGATATCCCAGGACAGCAAGAGAGTCTGCTGGAGGTATCTTGTCTTGAACCAGCACAACTGTTCATGGGATGATGAGACAATGATATATCTTTTCCTCTTGAATAGAAGGATAAATATATCATTACCTTCTTCAAGGTCTATAAATGTCACAAAATAGAGATGGAATAAAGTTCTAACAAAGAAGATTCATGGAAAGCTTGCTAGGAAGGGTTCATTGTGTGCAACATTTTATAGTGAAAAATTATCTCTTGCTGTAGGTTGGGTACCACATATTAGATAATTCCAGCTATCCAGGTACTTATCCCAGAATTGGAGCAGTTTACTACTAGATAGGTAATCTTACCCAGAGACTGCCAAAGTAAGACTTTTACCATTGAGAATGAATAGCAGTGCCTTGGATAAAACACTTATTACACATGCGTGGGTACATGTGTATGTGCCTGCACACATGTGTGTTTTTCTTCCTATTCATTCATATGTCTTATATATGCACTTAGGAACATAATGTATACATTTAAGCAGTTTTATGGCGCTTAAGGGAAATACTATCCACAGCTACTATAGGTTGTAGTTAGAATTTGGGTTGGAAAAGTGACACATTGTAGACTTGCATTTCTTTTATTTAAGCAACTGATTCATGAACAAGACATCTTTTTTGACATGCTTATTATTAGCTTTGCTTGTTTTCTGACAAGTTTTAAATTTAGGACCATGATAATACTTTTTAATTAAGACTTTAAGCACCACACTTAAAACTGAAAATGAATATTTTCAGTATTAAAAGCCTTTACATTTCAAAGAAGCATGGCTATATTCAGCCCAAGTTTTTAACAGCCATGAATGTTGGAGTATTTATGTATCTTAGCTTTGTTCATCTTTGTCCTTCAAACTGATAGCTTATTGTAATACTAAACTTAATAGTATATGAGTTTGGAACCAATATGCATAATTTGCTTCATTTTCTCATCTCCAAATTCTGTGCTAGAGAAGTCATAGACTCTGGGAGTCTCTGCAAGATGGCAATAGTCTAAAAACTCATTTGTTTCTCAAAATACCAGTTCAAAAATTAACGACAATCAGTGTTTGGGATTGTGTCTACATTCTTTAGGTAGCTCAGTAGAGACTAGAGCTCCATGGGGGTGCTCCATGTAACACCTTCCTCAGAACATACTAACCACTCTATTAAGATATCAAACACAAAGTTTCTGCTTGGCTCTTTGGTTCCATGAGCATTTACTGAGCTGCCCTTCCAAGCTTGTTGCTTCACTCAATACTTTCAGACAAAGATCTGTGAACAGCTTGGAAACTCAGGGCCAAGGACAGGCTTTATTTGAAAGCCTGTAGTTGAAAAAAAGCTGGTATATTAAAGCTCACTTTGCAGATCACCAGCATGGTGACCTCACTGTGGAGGAAAGGATGCTGCTACAGGAAGGAAGCATGCCGTTGAGCAGCATGGCTCCACATTTTGCTGAAATCAAATAGGCCCTTTCCTCTTTGTTAGACGCCTTATTACCTAAGAACTAAAGCAGCAGGACACCCATGTCTGAGTTATTCATCCTTTCTGCCCAGTTCAAAGAATGTCAGTTTCCATCACTTGTTCAGCAAGAAAAGTTTTGCCGTGCAACAAATCATTCTCCCAAGAGAAAGTAAAACTCTCATATAAACTAAGAGAGTAAAAAGTAAAATTGCACATAAAATTTAATCTTTTTTATGTGTTAGTTTGGGTATGATACTGGGGACTGGACCTAGGGCCTGGTATATGCCTTGAATATTCTCTGTTGCTTGGCTACCTCTCCATTTGCACTGGGATACCTAGCTCTTCATTCTTTCCATTTTTTTTTTTTTTTTTTTTTTGGTCACGTTTACCTGTATGTTAACCAGGCCTGGCCTTGAACTCACCCTGGAGCCCAGATGGGCCTTGAACTTGCAATCCTTCTTCTTCTACCACCAAAGCTGCTGGAGTGACAGCACTGTGACTCTAAGCACCCCCAGGCTAAGAAATCCTTTCTATAGGTATAATCTTTGCTTTTTAACTTTGTTGTCAAACACAGTCCTCCATTTTAATCCCGAATCTGCTCCTCATTAGCATTTGGCTGAATTATTTATGTTCCGAGCTTAAATTTAATCATTTATGTAATAGAGATGGTAGTAGTAACTCCAAAGCTGTTTACAGGATTAAATGCCACGGCCAGTATGTTCAGGTTTTGCAAACCTGTGATTACTCCACACCAAACAAATTCCCCAATTACTTCATAACATAGGTGTACACACGTGGACATTTTATAATAGGAAGAGAAAGGAATGGGATAAACACAAGAGATTGGAGTTTCAAGCTCTGTCTCTGGTGTGTCCAGTCACATGACTATGAGTGATCCACATTGACCCTAAGTTTCTGTTTTCTTTTCTTCAGAATGAATCCAGGTGAAAGAGTGTAGTGACCAGTCATGACAATTCACACAATGAAACTGGAAGATGGTAGCCAGTCTGTGATAACATTGATCTTCTTCTCTTTCTGCTACTTAAAATACAGTGAAAGATGAAGTAGAGAAAATTAAATTCCACTACCATGCATTTCATCTTTCTGTCATACTGATGATGATATTGGTCACTATGAACTGTTCAAATCACTTATATGTATTATCTTACTCAATTTCTTCCATGTAATCCTCTCTCCCACATTTCATGGGGGCTATCATTATGACTTTTGTTTTATAGAAAACAAGGCTTAGAAATTAGGGTGAGTTTCTCCCTTCAAGAAATCCTCAATGCTGTATCTTTTAAAAGAAATTTCAATACAAATGTGCCTTTTATATAGTAATAGATGTTGATAAATAAATAAATACATAAGTAAAGAAATTAGGGTGATTAATTAGGGTCAAAACTGGGTCTCTTCAGCTCTTTACTCAAACCAATTGATCAGCCAATTGCCCCTTCCCTTACTTTGTCAACTAAACACACCCATTAGCTTATCATGAATGCCTTTGATCTTAATATTTGCAGTTCATTTGTTTGTCTCCTTTTAACTATTCTTTTCATTGAAACCTGGAAAACTTCTGTCTTGAGAATCACAGACAAGCCTAACCTAAGCTGTCTTTGGATTTAGTCTAGTCAAGATGATATCAATTGATTTCAGATTGAGTATTTGATTGTTGCTTTTGTAAGTACATAATTGCTATGTGCTTATGAAAAAAAAAAAAACCAACAGGATTGCACTTTCTCGTTTGCTTTGCAGCAAAGGTATACGATTTGAGAAAGCCTTGCCCTTAAATGATTAGACAGCTTGTGTGACTAATAAGAATATTGTCCCCAAAGGAAAGCAAAACATCTTGCAGACACAAGAGCATTCAATTAGCATTTTAAATTAGAATGTAATTATGTGGGGGTTCTTACTCATATTTTAAGAAAGAAAAAAGGGGAGATTTTAAGAGTTTTTAATCTTTTAGGTGGCCTCAGTTTGATGACAAGCCAATTTTAAGAGATGTCCAACTTTAGAAGCTGATCACTTCTTGCTTAATTTTGGACCCAGTCCAATTTCAGAATGACTGAAGGCAAGGACTTTTGTTCATACCTGGCCTTTTAAGTCATTGAATTTTATAATTCAGCACAGGGATGAGCTGTTGATATGGATTACTGCACTCAGTGTAATGAAATTGTCAATATGCTTTGAGATGCCCAGCATGTAATCAGACATGGTTGGAAATAGCCCATTCAACCTCTGAAACAAAGCATTTGCCTTTGAGAGCATGCCGGCATGACACAGCTGTGATCTCCACCTGAATCACACATTTGTCTTAGCATTAAACTAAGTATGCTCTTGGTTTCACAATGCTTGGTAGTATCCATGGACATTTTATAAATAAAAGGTCATTGTTTGATGTTGGTAGGTCAGGCTTCTGCATTATCTACTCAATGTGGATAATAAACACCCATGGAACTATCTGGGAATCTATTCATGATCCAAGCTCTCTATCTGTCAACTACCTGGAACAGCTACATAGGCTTAAATCTGATAACCTGTAACATAGCTCTTATCAAATTTCAAAAACAGCTTAGTGTAAAGAGGAAATTTATGCCAGTTTGTTTAACTTGGATTGATATTTTCTGATAAAAACTCAAGGAGAAGCCATCAGTTGGGCTTTGCATTGTCCTGGGGAATCTTATAAGTGGTCTGCATTTGTTTTAGCATCTGTGTTACCTGCTATGAAGGTAGGTTTTTAATATCCATTCTAATTGAAGAGATGTAGTGACCTTCAAATGTCAGAACTCTCATGAAGTGGGAGCAGGATTGAATTGTGCAAGTGTCCTCATTGGGGTTTGTTCTACACGATATAGAAATTTTTAGACAGGGAAGAAGAAATTAGATTTTTCTTAAGTGTTGTTTTTCTGTTAAAGCCTACACAGGGATTAAAAAACTCTTGTTGAGAAAATAATTATAGACAAAACTACAAATAACTGCAGTGCTATTTAGAGACATCTGTAGCCAGACGAGGAGGCTGAGAGCAGCAGAATAAACAAGTCCCCAAATTCAGGAGCTGGGAGGGTATTTCCAAATGTTTCTCAGAGAATGTCCACATATATGGAGTAGACAGAAGATGGCTAGGGAGTACATGGGGTATGTTACAGTTACATACACAAATTTCAATATTTAAACCTGACTACACATATATATATTTATTTACATATGTATATACTTACTGAGTATGTATATATGTTTACTATTCTTTTCGAGTGTTAGGTTCTGCCTATTCTATACCTGGACACATGAGGGCCCTAGGCAAAGATCTTAGTTCTCAGGAAACTAACATTTATCTAACATGACTGTCTATTCGACCCAAGGACTTTGTGAAGTTAAAAGTCTCCTGGGCCAAATAACACTGAATTTTCAATGCTAGACTTACCTGTAAAATCTGAGCTCTTGTCATAGGAGTGGCTAGATACAGCCCTAGAATGAGAAGACAAAAACTGTCATTAGGGATGGCCAAGGACCTGTCACAATAAATGTGCTTCATTAGCCATTCCCAGCCTCATGGATAATGCAGCTGTGGATGAAATCGTTTGGTCTAGTGAAGAATTGTCCCGGAGATCATGTTGATATCTGAGATTTATTTTAATCTCTTTTTGCAGATTTTATAACAAGGCTTGTTACAAAGTATGCTAAAGAATCATTACATATCTTATAAAATCTTAATAATATAAAAATTAGAAACATTTTTCATGCATATGTTCAATTTCTACAGAATCCATTAGTTTCCCTTTCCTGATTAGCATAGAGTGCCCTGTGTAGGAACCTTGTCTTTCTCAGGTCATGCTGCCTGGATTGCTCTGCACATTTGATTTTTATAATGAATAGTCTTTACAGGATGAATGCAGGCTGCCATTATCAAAAGTTGCAGTGTGGGCAAGTAAGATGCTGGCTGAATGTATGCCAGTTCAGATAGCTCTCTTCTTCACACTAAATCACTGAGTGGCTAATGTTAGCCTGTGTGGCACATAATAGGTACAAAGTGGCTGAAAAACAAGACTTTGGAAAAAAGAGCTTTGTTGTTAAGCAACATGTTATGTGAGGTGGGATGGCTTTCTGTGCACTGTGAATTATCATTGGATCATAAAGGAACTGTTTTGGCCTGTGGCAAGGCATCTTAGAAGCAAGCAGAAAATCCAAACATACATAAAGGGAAAAAAGGGTGGAGTCAAGAAAGATGTGATCCAGCTGCCCAAGAATCAACATGTAAAAGAAACACAGGTGAGCCACAGGTCACGTGGCAAGACAGATTAATGGAAATGGATTGAGTTAAGATGCAAGAGCCAGCTGATAATACCTGAGCCATAGGCCAAACAGCATGTAATTAATATAAGATGTTGTGGGATTATCTGGGACCAAGCAGCTGAGGGCAGACTATTTAACACAACTGGTCCAGATCTTGGTGCCAGTCCATGCCAGTAAGGAAATCAGTAAAAAAATCACATGATTCTTGCAAGGGCAGAGAGTTGGGCAATAGTCAAACAAGAGTCTAGGTCCTATGGTTAGTGACATGCCTTCTCTTCCAGAGTCCATCATTTTATAGCTATGTGATTCTGTTCAAAACATTCAATTATCCCAGCCTGCTTCCTCATTTGAGAATTAGATTAATACTTCTTACTTCAATGTGAAAATGAAAAGGAGCACTTGTCACAGAGGAGACATCCAGCAAGGGTCAGTTTTATTCGCTGTGATGGCATTTAGTGCACAAGATCCAAGCTCTCCAGCCAACTAATTGCTCTCAAAAATTAGGACAATGGTCCATGGTTCATCTTCCGGAAGGAAACTCTTTCAATGGCTTCAATTCTCATGCAATGTTCTTCTTTCTAGCCTCACTCTCAACCTATAAATCTGATTGATTTTTTTCACTCTTTCCTAAATTTTCATTT
Source organism: Sigmodon hispidus (assembly GCA_004025045.1). Taxonomy (NCBI): domain Eukaryota; kingdom Metazoa; phylum Chordata; class Mammalia; order Rodentia; family Cricetidae; genus Sigmodon; species Sigmodon hispidus. Next base: position 201,349 of record PVIH01001317.1, read on the forward strand.
TCCAGGTCCTACAAGGTTCTGTTCTCTATAGCAAACTACATGCTTTCCTTTACATAGCTCTTCCTTGATATTTTCTTCGCAGGTCCTTTTCACTCAGGTTCTGCCATGGGTAATACTTCTGTCCTGCTCCCCATTTCACAAAAACAAGAAGCCTTGTGCTTTTAATTTTGAGGTTTTCCTGATAACAACTAGAGAGAAAGAAAACATAGACTATAAAATATTTTCTTTCCAGTGTTCTAAAAGTCATGCTATAGTTACGTAACAAGCTTGGGGCAATAGTAACAGAACTTATTTGAATCATTTTTTTTTTAACTTCTGACTCTCTCTATCCAACTGAAAGAGGTCAGGATTTGAGCTTGTGGCTTCCACTAAAATTTTTGTAAGAATCTGGTTCATCACCCTCCAAAATCACCATGCTCCATCCCCGCCCTTCTTCAGACATTCAGAATTTTGATGTCTAAAATTAAAGTCACTGAGTATATATCTTAAAAGGAACTGATGGAGACAAAGTCCTGGATGTTTGGGAAAGAACATGTGAAGACAGTTGGAGGAATTACCAAAAATGAAGATTGTGCCCTTCATTTCCCAGCATGATGAGAACCAGAGCAGAGCCACCAGGAAGAAGCTTCAGTTATAACGAAGTGGAGTTTCCCATATGTCAGTCAGATGAAGGCATGGTGTCAGATTAAGGTTGATGAAACATAATGCGCCATTGCTTTATAGATGTATTCTCTATCATATAATCTGTTACAATGTATTAAATGTGATATAGGAAATAGGTTAAATGTCATGTAGAGATGCCATTGTTGCAAGACACTATAGTTTTGAATACTGTGTAAAAGGGCAATTTCATTAAAAAATAAAACATTTGAAGAACATTTTAAAAGAAGGAAAAGACAGTCAGAAAGCAATCTCAAGTAGAGTCTTCCAGACAGAAAAACAAGAACTGTGGAATATAGATATACAGCATGCCTAATATAGTGAAAGTAACTGGATTAAAAAAAAAAATACAGAAATGCCTTGTCCAGTATGCAGACCAGTGGCCATGTGTGGCTGTTGAGCACTTTCAGTTTGGGCTGTTCTGAGCTGAGCTGTACTTTGACTAGAAACTCTGCCCAGATTTCAGAGACTTTAAATAAAAACAGAATGTAAAATATGACATATGTAATTTTTTTCCGACTACATGTTGTGAAGATAATATTTTGGATGTATTGTGTAAAATAAACTCAGATATTAAAATTAATTGCATCTGTTCTTAACATTGTATTCTCACTCTCATATGGCTCATATTATATTCTACTAGCAATACTATTAAATAAGATACTATCAGAAAAATGATAAGAGGTTCATTTTTAATCCTTTTAGGTCACTGGAAGAGGATTTGCATATGCTCTACGTGAGAACAAAACTATTGGGAGATTTTAAGTATAGATGGGCATCATCTGCCATTTTTATAACAAGATCACTAGCTCCTCTTTCACAGGCTTAGAGCACAAGGACAAAAATCAAGAAGGCACATTGCAGGATACTCAAATAAACCAGACCAGATGTCTGCTGACATGGGTAGTAATACATAGATGGTGGGAGGGGGGTCGGGAACCATGGGTTTTATGATGTATTAAAAGTGGAATGTGAGTTGAAGAAAATAATTGAGAATTATTTCCCCATGTATTGGCTTTGAGCACATTTAAGGATTCACTCTGCTATTACTGAGATATAGAGAAGAACAAGCCTGGATTGGTCCAGACTCTCCATCAAGATCTGTTCATGTTAAATTGGAGATGTGCATTGGGCTTCCAAGCAGAGGCTTAATTGTTTGCTGTCACAGTCAGGGGGAGAGATTAGCAGAAGATAAACTTTAGTATAAAGTTGGTATTTAGGGCCACAAGGTTGGATGGTGTCACTGACAGAATGAGTTAGAAATAAAGACAAAAGGCAGGAGGACACGGCCAGGGTCGCTCAGAGTTCATGAGCGAGTCCCTGGTAGGCTCGAGCTGTACTGAGCATGCTCACTCCAGCATTGCCCTCTGGGTGCTCATAGACTGATGCAGAAGAAACAGCAGGATTAATTTTAAAGGTTCTGTTTGTTCTGGGCTGGGGAATTGCAGCAGGAAGAATGTTAAGCAGTGTGAAAAGAGTCAGATGTAAAGTGTATTTCCCCATGTACACATATGTCATGACTTTAACAGAGAAATTGCATTGTGATGAACTCTTAGCAGCATCCTCAAGTAAATAAGTAATTGAAAATCCCAGTGATCCTGATGCCATAGTGTGCCACTGATGATCTTTAAGAGTCCTTCCTACAATATCTTGGTGAATGTTTAATTTAAATTTAATTATATCTAATTTCAATCTGCGAGGCTATACTTGATAATGCTTATTAGTGGGGCTCTCTAAGCACTCTGTAAATGTCATTCATTTTATCTACCTGTCCATCCGTGTATTTTTATAGTCTAAAATTGCTAACTGTAAGGAAGCATTTGTCCATCTCCTATACTAAATAATAATCTTTATCTTTGGAGAGCCTATTACTTGGCTTTCAGAAATTAATATTGCCTTTAGCTTTTTTGTAGCTGTTTCGTGGCACTTTCTCTCACCTTGTTCACATACCTCTGTGAGTTAGTTAGGAGCCATCCTTCGGCTGAAGCCTCTTTGCTTTTGTGTTTTCAGCCTCTGCTGCCTCTGCTACAACAGCACTGTTGTCTCCCTATTGTAGTAGTGGGTCTATCCTCCTGCCCGAAACAATGTCAAAGGGCATCCAATGCATGAAACAAAGCTTTGGAAGACACATGGTTGGCTCTACGCAATGGAATAAAGAGACTTCTGAAAAGCAGGAAACAATTAGAGTCCTATTATTGTTCTAGTTTAGGATCAGGAGAAAGTTTTCTGGCTGTCTTATGGTAAAGGGATTCTAACAAAGTTTGACAGAATCTCTGGGTTGAGGAGATATTAGTTCATGAAAAAAAAAACAATGGTTTGTAGGGTTGAGCACTGGGGTAGAGAAGGATGCACAGGAAAAAGATTCTAGAGAACCATGGATCCTTCCCCTTGACATCCTGTGTGCATATGAAGAAGCCAAGCAACTCTGGGGAAGAAACCATTTAAAAGAGTTAGGCTCAAGGTCACGCAGCACCTACATAGATCTGGGCACAGTGCTGTTTCCTACCAGCCATACAGAAGACCAGGAGCCAGAGAAGATGTGGGAGGAGCTTGCCTGAGCAGAAGGACAGAGACCAAAAGGATTAACCTGCTTCTAAGCAAGTTCATGCTGGAGCAAATTCCAGAATATTTGTAGGAATTCAAACTCCCCTCCTAGCAACGTCATTGTCATTGTCTAAGAAATCATTGGTCATTAAAAAGTGGGACTACTCATTCATTGTAACCAACCCATGGCTGGCACAGGTACTGAAATAAGTGAATAATGATATAGGCTTAGATTTTTGTTCCATATATTTAATAAGCTACAAAAAGACACAGGTGAAAATATCACTATCAAGTGTTTACAGTGGAAAATAACAATTTCTGAAATAAAAACAAACTGCAATTAGATCTTGTTAAAGAAAAAATTAGTGACAGCAAAGGAATGGAAACTATGCATAATTAAATGAAGAGAGATTTTTTTTTTAAAGAAAAGAAAAAAATTAAACAATAAGTTCCAGTACAACCACCAGGGACTGGTATAAGTAAGTGTATTGTTATCTTTGAGGAGTAGGGAGTCATAATTCACATTTGGAGGAATAGAGGCTGAAATTTTTCTGAATTTGGTGAAAAGCTGAAATCTGCAGACCAAGAAAGTGTGAGCTTGAGACACAGCTGAGTGTGGAGCGCTTGCCTAGAAATGTGTGGCCCTGAGTATAACCCCAGTGTCAACCTCAAAATTTTACACAAAAACTCACATTGACCTAGAAAGCTAATGACTCTCAACACGAGAAGCATGAACACAAGATATAACACAAGAGTTATATCCAGGCACAAGACACGAGTACCGTACAGCAGTTGTGTTAGCAGTGCTTATGGAGCTGCCTCAGAATACCTGGGCTTATTATAAAGAAAGGGCTCAGAAAGCTCACAGTTTACAGTGTCATGTCCAGGATTGAAAAGCCACAGTTTTGGGTCTCTGCTGGGGGTGCCAAAGATAATTAGCAGAAAATATATGGCGGCCAATCCTATACTCCTCTTTTTTAAAAAAAATAAAATAAAAAACTTTATTTATTTATTTATTTGCCTTGGTGTTTGCCTGGAACTGGAACTCCAGACAGTCGTTAGCTGCCATGTGGGTGCTGGGAATCGAACCCGAGTCCTCTGGAAGAGCAGACGGTGCTCTTAACCGCTGAGCCATCTCTCCAGCCCCTCCTATACTCCTCTCACATCCTATACTCCTCTTACATCAGGATAATGTAAGTGGTCCCAGTCCTCTCTGATGACATGTCCTGCAGTTCTCTACAGACCTGCTCTTCAAAGATAGTGCCACTCACAAAAGCACTTTCCTAGGGACCACACCCATGATACAGGTGCCTCTGGGGAACATTAAACATGAGAACCCCATTGTCACTTTTAAAAAGTCTTATAAGTAGCAAGGGGAAAAAGAATGGCACATAATGTATGAAGGAACAAAAATAAGAGTTGTTGAAGAATTCTCATCAGAGATGGACACTTTTAAATAACTGAAGAAAATCAATTGACTGCCAATCCAAACATAGGAAAAGACTGAACCTTTCTTTAAAAATAAAATTGAAATAACTATTTTATGCATAAAATATAAGTCACTAACATGTCTGGCTCATAAGAAATGTTCAAATCAGTCCTAAGGTCACAAATAAAATTAAATTTTTAACAAAAAGAAAACCCAATGTAATATGTGGCTACATATATGAATGTCAAGTGAATGATGGATAATAATAACATAAGGGTCAAGAGGCAGAAATGAAAGTATATTGAAATAATCTCACAATAAATATGAGTTAGTATCAGAAAAATGTATTTCTAATTATATGTATGTATATATGTATGTATGTACAGATAGAGAGAGAGAACTCTAGTTAGTAATGCATACCATAAACAACTACATATATGTATTTAAAATTATGAAGAAAAAAATCTGTTCATTCAATTACATTTCACTTTAAGTCAGGAGGTTACACATTAAACTCCTGGAAATACATTTCTCTGATGCACTTTAGTTAATTTTGAAAAAAGAACCCAAAAAGCAATTTGGAAATAGTGAGTAAACGTGAGCTCTGAATAGCTAGCTCTCTCACTGCTTATCAGTTCTCATTGCTTCCAGGGAATCAGTCTGACATCTCTGTCCAGCAAAGAACCTGAGAATGGGAAGCTCACCCCACGATACATGATTAATTGTTTTAAAAGGAAGTGGGAGTTGGGGAGCAGCCCATATCTTCCCCTGTATAAGGCACTAGCTAAGCCCAACAGGGCTTCATTTCCAATATGCTGTTCTTACCCTAAAGCTGAGATGGCTGCTGGGAAAGAAGTTCCCACTTGCTGTAGAGCCAGTGTTAAAAACCAATCCCTTTAAAATAAGTACATATTTTTAAGTGGTATGATCTTTAAAACAATAGGTGTTATCTACCTGCATATGTCAGCCAATTTGGGAAGGGAGAGCTAAAATATAGATGACTTCATGGTGTGACCTGAGAAGACAGAGTGGACAGAAGGAAGAGGTATCAACAGAGAGTCCCTTGGCTGGAAAGAAGATGCTGATGAGATGAGACAAGCAAAGGGTATCATTCCTGTGCAGATAGAACAGTCAGCATTCCCATTTCCTCTCTGTAAACAACACCTGACTGCCAGATGCTTGTTTTCTGGTGAAAACAATGATAGAAAAAAACACACAAAATATAAAAAAGGAAAAGTTTTTTTTTTTCCTGGTAGATCAGGAAGCTATTGTTAGGAGAAAACAGAGCAGATACTGTGGATGTGGATCACCTAGAGAAAAACCTTTCCTCATTCATGTAACACTCATGTAAGCCATCTCATAGGGTTAAGCATTATATTTCCCCAGTATTAAATAAAAATCAATTCAGGGCAGGATAGAAAAATGGCATTCCATTCCCTCCCTAAATGGCCTGTTTGCTGAGTAGTCAAGAGATTTAGAGATCATTTGGTGTAGCTCATGTTAGATATCAGGAAATTAAGGATGCGATCAATGACATTACTTTTAATGGCAGAGTCAAGATTAACACCCATTCTTCTGTGCCTTCAAGAATTCCTTTCTAATCCTTACTGCCTCACAATTATTGACTATATTATATATTCTAAAATAGTAATAACAAATGTGTAACAAAAATGATATTTTGAAAGAAATATGACATTGGGGATGAACTAATCATGTATACAGAGGTGTTACAAGCCGGATAGAGGCAATTAACAAAACTGAAATGTATTTTTTAGTTATTTAAATCAAATAAGTGGGAATTACATGATATCATGAAGCTGTCTACTTGCTGATCTTGTGAGATCTTCACCAAAGGGTATTTTATTTCCTGTCTCACTTTCCACTTTTTTTTTTCTTTCTGGTTTTGTAATCCTTTTAAGGGAAAAAAATCTTGCTAAAATTGAAGTGAATACATTTAATGCAGTATAATCAGCTTCTAAATCTACTTAGCTGGAGCCCCATCTTGCATTTAGTGTTCTGAATGAATGGCACAAATGGGAAACTTATTATAATGAGGACCGGGTGAATTTTGTGAGACTAAAACTTCACTTTCCTGAAATGTTTTTAAGCATCTGATTTTGTAGTCAAGTATATCTCAATTTGCATATTTCTTTATTTGCATTTGACCTAGACACCTGCATTACTTTTTGGAGAATTCAGCTTTTATGGTGCTTTGGAACACTTCAATGACACCCCACTATGACAAAAATGCATTTTCCGTGCTGTGGAGCTTTGCGGGGTGTGCTGTGATTATTTTTAAACTTTTCTTTTGCTTATGTTTAAATTAGAACTATTTGTTTACTTATGTTGCCAGGCTGTTTTCCTTTTCTGGGTTTATTTTCCCATTTGATTTTTTAAGAGCTAGATGTAGTTTTAGCGAGGTGGGCATTTTCTGAAAATTGAATATGCACGGTAACTACTGACAGTGTGATTGCTAGTGTACACATAGAAGGCTTCCTAGTTTAGCTGCACTGGAGCCCGTTACTCTGCCTTTCCTGGTGTTGAAGAGACAAACATTTATACCTCGCAGGTTCCAAATTGAACCTGTCAGTTTCTAACTGGCTTGGCTACAAAGCCAGCCAAGAGGATGCATCCTTCAAAATGCCATGCTTCTGAGTTGAAAACCCAGAGTTACCCTTGAGTCTTTCCTGTGCTCTCTATTCTGTGCCATGTCTCCTAGCGTTAGTTGGGCTTACCCTCATTGGACTTCCTGGTTCTCAGTCTCTATTGTGTCATTGGTTGAGTTCAATCCCCGTTCTGCTACGATTGGACCTTTATAAGAATCCATCTTAATGCTGCATTTTCTGTAATTGACACTGAAATATTACACTATCATAAATGCACATGTATTTATGATAACAAAATGGGTGCCCTTATTCTATGTATTCATCTTCAGTGTCTGGCCTTGGTGTCTTCATTAACCTCACACTTCACACTGACTCTTAAATATTAGCCATATGGCATTTCTTCTTAAATATTATTGTATGATTTTTCACATACTTCTGAACTCATGCACATATTACATGTAGAATTCTTTCCTCCCAACTACATAGCTGGTGGTGCATTCAGGCACTATGTAATAAGACAGGATGGCAGAGCATGGTTGGTCATTGTTGTTAGGTTGTTATATTGCTGTGGCCACGTCCCCACCTGCAGGGGCTCCCTGCAAAGCTCCAAAGCCTCTGATATAAGCACATGCCTACCCTTGAACATCTCCAACCATGTAGAAGGCTTTCTCTTTTTCTCTTCCTCTCTGCCCCCTACTCTCTTTCTCTCCCTCCTCTCTTCCCTTCCCCCCACCCCCTCCTTAATAAACCGAATATGGTTCCCTTGGCAGCATGCTGGAAAGTTCTTTTCATGTGCAAAATACTAACATTTGTATCCTAAACTTCCTGCATATTAATTAGCAAGGAACTTGACCAAATTACTTAGTTTGCCCAAAATTCAGTTTTTCAATCTGGAAAATGGTGACAATGGTGCTGTGCACATCCCTGGGTTTTTGTGAAGCTTTTGTAGGAGCAGATGATAATGTGTAGGGTGATCAATGAGATCAGTGTAAATGCTTAGGAATAATTATGCATTGTCAACAGAGAAGACCAAAGCCAGAAAAGCTTCCATACCAGAACTCTTAGAAACTGGGTAGACTTGTACTTAATAGTTATAAGAAAGAGAATATGTTTAAAGGTATGTATTTTCTCTGCTATATAAATAATCATCTGATTTGCAAGTAAAATCTATGTGTACATATAGCATAGTCCATCTCCATAGATGTCCATGAAAAATTAGTCATCAAGAGAAATTAGTCATCAAGAATATAATGATTGCTAGCTATTATTATTTGGTGAATAAATCATAAACTTCTACAGTTCATGTCTTGGACTTCCTTAGGGAAACATGTTAGTTATTTGTAATTTCTTGGTCATGCAAAGATGGGTCCCACAGAGAGCATCTTCTATGAAGTACAAGGTACAAATATGTTTATCTTCCAAAAAAATTCTACTGTTTCCAACCTCTGCCTTAAAGTGTGTGTGTGTGTGTGTGTGTGTGTGTGTGTGTGTGTGTGTGTGTGTGTGTCAAACTCAGCCATTTCTGTTAGTTTTACTTTGCCTGTGGGTTCTGACTTCAGGGCCTGCCTGGAGGGTAGCAGAGGTGGCCAAGAGAAACCCCTGGTTTAACAAGTCCTTTAAACAACTCCTCCAGGGCTTACCCAGAGGGTTGAGCTGCCTACCCTCCGCCCCTATCTGACATCCTCTGCAGCCAGCCTCTGTTCACACTCTCTTTGTGGTCAGAACTACCTCTGCTATTGAAGTGAACCTTTCACCTCACTCCCACAGCAGCCATCAGCGCCTCCTTCTCAACAGGCCAGAAAGCAAGAGAAAAATCTTGCTCCAGCGTTGTTTGAAATAAGTAATTATTACAGTTCCCAGAAGAAGCAGGCAGAGTAAAAGAGTCAAGCAAACGGCGTCATTGGGTGATGCCAGCTTTTCTCTACCCCAAGACACACTTTAAAGTTTTCCATGGAAAAAAAGTAATAAAATTAAATAAAGGGTGCACACAGTTATCTTCCTTACATTAGAGAACAGTGACGTTTGCTAGTGTGAAAAATAGGGGTGGCTTTATGTTCTCTACTAGGGCCCTGGGACTGTTGGTGCTGGAACTTCTCACTTTCTTGTCTCTAGGGCTGGTAGAGACAAGAATAAGCTCCATCTCAGAATAAAAGAACATCATGGTTTCAAGGTTGGAGGAGATTATGGTAGTGTAGTTACAGGTTCTTCTATAGTTCTAGGAGTTCTGATGTCTGGGATCCCTTAGTGGTCCCAGAGAACAAGGACATAGAGGGAGGGAAGAGACTGGACTAGAAACTTCTCTCAGAGTTCTGTCTTTTATTTGGCACACTGTCACAATAATTTCCCTAAGAGAGATGTAAAAACATGTCTGCTTACCTTAGATAAGGAAGACATCAACAGAGCAAGGAAAGCAGTATGTCCATTTTGGAGAATCAATGAGTCTATTGGGATGACAAGTGCATTGGTGACTCAAAAGCACTGGACATTTCCAGGTCAATGTAGAGGCTGCTGCAATATGGGTCTCAGCAGTCCACATTCTACTCACATATAAGATCTGGGAAGTCTTCATGAAGATCGCATGAAGTCTTGTGAGCCATATGAGCCTATGGAATTCTCAATTCCTCTATCCTCCAGGATTTGATGTGCGTGAATACTACTGTTCAGAATCAAGGTCACATTATCATGTCTAATTTATAGAGAAGATGCCAAGATGTTTTCCAAGGACACAGTAGGACAGAGCTAAGGACTCAGCCAAGGAATGTGTTCAGAAATGGAGGGAAGTCAGGAACCAAGGCACAAGCACCTTGTAAAGTACTACACATAGTTTTGGCATCAGTCTTATGCATTAGATTTTAGATAAAATTTTGTGTGTGGAAATGGGTCCAACCAGGAGGCAAAGACATACAAGTATTTGTGGGAGGTTATTATAAATGACTAATTATGATGTCTAGCAGTTGTCAGATTACAGAGTAGGATCCCCAGTCTAAAGCTAGGTCAGCCTTCCCAGAACTTACAGAAGCATTTTTTCTTCTCACTGTACTATCAAACCTTACAGCTAGTATTGGACATTGCTTTGGTAATGCCTCTCAAGCACTGTCCATTGGGGAATGAAGGCCAATGATACTTCAAATGAGATGTACTACAATGAGTGGATTTGATCAAAACACATTATATTCATGTATGAAATTAAACAATGGATTAAGCTTTTAAAGTGAGATTCACTTAAAGGAATTTTCATTTATAGCCACAAAGCAAATAGTGGAGGATATATCTTTGGCACTGAGAGATGCTTAGCAATCCAGTGGCTAAACAGAAAAATAAAATTTCTACTCAGTATTGTCAGAACTACTTACTAACTTCCCAGCTCTGGTGTTAGATTTCCACTCTGGTTTCAGTGCCCATCAGATGATGTTAGGTGGCCAAGTCCTACTGCCCTGGACTCTCTCTCCCTCCACATGGTAGCAGAGGCTACTTTGCAGAAATGTATCTCTGAAGAGCTGATGGATTGCAAAGCAAAAAGCTCAGGCTCCTGTGTTAGCTCTGGAGGTTTCATTGCTGGGTTGTTGTTAATAAATGGAAGAACCAAGGTCAGATGGTAAGAACGGGGTACAATGCCTGGCATGTGGCAGGCACTCAAGTCATGCCACCCTCTTCTCATCTTGAGTGATAGTTCTCATCCTGCTGTGAACATCACCTAGCAGTTTCTATTCTTTGTCACTGCCTAGCTCAGGACCATTATTTCCAAAAAATAAGCACAGTGACACTAACAACAATAAATGGCAGTTGTTTATTGAGCCCTTAGTGTTTTTTATGAGTTTATAAGCATTAAATCATTCCAACATCAAGGCTATCTTTATGGAGACATGTCAACCCCTTTTAAAAATGAAGATATTGAAGCTAAGAGACTTTAACTCAACCAAGGTCACCGAGAATGCCATTGGCCTCTTCAGCTGTCCATGTATCACTGGCTCTACTTGTCTGTTTTTAGCCATAGATTGCTTCCAGCATGACTTATCAAAAGCTCATTGGGTGTCCTGGCTCTGTGCTAGTGTTAACATCTCCTGTTGGGTATCTCCTGATAAGGTCCTAAGCCCTAGTATTCCAAAGTGTTATTTGGGGATAATGGCACTCACCACTCTCAACACCACATAATAAAGATTAATTAGTGGATTTTGGTAAAGCACTCCAAGAAAGGTTGATTTGGGCATAATTGTGAGTCTTACCTCTCATTGATCTACAGCATCCTTTTTATTTTGTATTGATCCAATGTTATTGACCAGCTTGATGGCCATTAATCAGGCTGCTTTAGGTTTTACTGTTTCTAAATGAAATTCTGCAAACTGGTAGTCTAAAGTAGCTTGCTATAGTATATCCATATGCACAACTCTCATTTTAACCAGTGATTTGAGATATTGAATTATTCAACCTTTGACAGTTTTTTATACTTTAAAAATAGTCATTAGCACATAGTATCATAATTTATTGCATGCCTGTCACCCAAGTCTCTCCATTTGAACTCTTAGGATGAGGATGACAATTTCCTAGTCATTCCAATTTAAATGATTCTGGTAAATGCCAAACATGATACTCAACATGTAAATGAATTAAGCATTAGTTAAATGAAGAATTTGAGTAAAACATTGGGTTGTGTTCAGATACCCTTCATCTAGAGTTGCTTTCGGAACAGATACTTAAGGACTATTAGATACAAGCTTGCAGTAGTCACATGAACAAATAACTTTGTGTCTTTTATCCTTCGCCTGCAGTCTCCCATTGTTATACTACATTAACTCAATAGCTGTCATAGGATTCTTTGCAGTCACTCCCAATTCCCAATGTCTCTGTTTTACATTAGATTCTACATAGCCAAAGCATGAGATAAGAATTGTGAAGACTCCATTTTTTTCCTTGCAGGAGAATGAAAATCAGTGCTAAGGATTCTGTATATATTATGTGCATATGAATTTCAGAGACAAATGTACAGAGAGAATGTATGGTGAGATAAAGATACCCTACCATGGCAAGTGAGCCAACCATGTCTCCTCTTACTCATTAAACACCTTCCTAAGTCTCTAAAGATCAGTAAGTAAATTTTGGACTTAAAAGACAACTTTTGACTGACTTCTACCCCTGTCGATTTCAGCCACAATATAACATCTCTCTACATTGTCATCACAGAATATGCTCTGATAAATATTTAGGAAACCCAAATAATGGAATTTTTTAATTCATCATCACTTATTTTACACTTTTGTCATCCAGGAAAATAGAAGAGGTGGGGGGTGCTATTGTGCTGTTTCTTTGAGAGGCTCTGAGTTAGCAGGAACAATAGAGCAGGGATGTGCAGCCCTGTGCACTGTAAGCGATGTCATTCCAAAGAAGCAGGAATCACCAGGGGAAGCATATGCTCACACAGTGTTCAGGAAAGATGACTAACAGGACTGGTAAACTCTAGAAAATGTCAGAAGGATTGGGGTTTGGCTTTAGTCATAAAGAAATAGATAGGAATTCTCCCCTTGGAATAGTGGACTATTAATATGAAGCCCCAGAACACAGTGTTATATATATATATATACATATATCATGGTACACTAGAATAGCTGGGGTTTTGCACTGACTGTTGGGAGAAATCGAGAATATCCCTGTAAATAGAGTCATTCTGAATTGTACAAAGGAACCTATAATCTTACGGGAAAAGCCTTTTTATCTCCCTCTTGCATAGCATCCCTTTACTGCCTTTCATCCTATTCTTTCCACAATCCCTTCTTGCTAAGAACTCCAGATACAGTGTGCATCTGAAGCTCTATGGTAGAGGCCAACCCTGTGCACCATGGGCTGTGCCAGAGATTAAAAGCAACAGGCAGTGTTCCATTATAGTCCATGTTTCAGCCTCAGCTTCCCTGAATGATGGACTGTCACACAGAAGTGTAAGAACAAAGAAATTCTTCATCATCCATGTTGATCCATGTGTGTCACAGCAGCAGGAAGCAAATCTGAGCAAGTCTTTATGCTTGTATGAGAGAAACACTGCTCTCAGACTGAAAGCCCATAGGTCTTCCCATGTTCTAAGGCTTATCTCCACGGCCCTTAAGTGAAGAAAGTTAAAACTGGGTAATAAAGAGATGACAGAGGAATTGAAGAAGACATGACTTTCAGATTCTGATATGACCCCCAAAGAAGAGAATGTCTCCATTTCTCTGTGCTGTCACATAATAAAATGCAAATAAGATCTGAACTACCTCTGGAACTTCTTCAGCTTTCAGAAGCTAACTTTGGCAGAACAGATATCAAAGTATCTTGGGTTCTAAGGAGACAATCCAAATTGACTGAAGTGCTAATATTATTTAGAATGGGTTTGCTTTAAATTGCTGCCACACAGATTAACTCTCATTGCTATTACTTGTCTCTGGGCTTGTTTTGTGCCTTCGACAGTAAGCATACCCCATCTAGCTCCGTAATTGCCTAGCAGATTGCTAAGGGGTGGTTTTGGATCACTGCAGATGGTGCCTCCTACAGCCAGTTCCTCAGTCCTTGTTTACTCTGCCAGTAGCCTTGGTCATGATCTGCTAATAGCTCATTTAGAGAAGAAGAGGGAAGCATGGGGCCTTTCTGTTCACAGTTCATGCGAAATCAGCAGTCAGTATTACATTGTCATGAGTACAATGGTACAGGTAGTACACAACTGCTGAGTATGGCAAGCTCATTTCCAAATTACTGCTCAAATATGTCGCAAAGAATAAACTTATTCAATATATTTGTTGAATTATTAAAATGATGACAAGAATAACCTGTTTATCAAGTAATCAAGACTATAGTAATTATTGATATATAGACCACTTGAATGCAATAAGAAAACTGAATAGGGCCGATGTTGAGTTCACATGAAAAGTTTGAAAGTCACGTGATATTTTCAGCTTTTATTATCCCCATATGTGCGATGATAGGGTTAGCAGATGTTGTGCAGTGGTCTTTCTATATGCTGTGAATATTTGTTGCTACAATTGGTTAATAAAAACACTGTTTTGGCCTATGGCAAGACAGTAAAATTCAAGAGAGATACAGGAAGAAGAAAATCAGAGTCAGGGGAGATGACATGTTGAGAGCCTCCAGGGAAGAAAGATGTAATAAAACACAGGTAAAGCCACGAGACTTGTGGCAATACATCAATTAATAATTAAGGCTTAATTTAAGTTGTAAGAGCTAGCTAGGAAGAAGCCTAAGCTCTAGACCAAAGAGTTTGTAATTGATATTAAGCATATGAGTGATTATTTTATAATCAGCTGCAGAATCTCGGGACCTGGAGAGGCAGCATAACTTCTGCCTATAAGCAGATCTTCCATCATGAATTCTTCATCCTTTTATAAAACACTCCAATCTCCAAAAGTCCCGGGATGTGCTCTGTTTGAAGGCACTTTGAACATAACCAACAGTAGTCAGATCAATTCTAATCATCATAATTCTTCTTCTTTCCCCTCCTCTTCCTCCTTTTCCAAATCCTTTTCCTTTTGTTCTTCTTCCTCTTCTCATCTCTTCTTTTCTCTGCTTTGTTTTTCTTCTTCTTTTATCTTAGTTTTTGGAAGAATTGGAAGAGAGTTACCGTAATTATTTCTTTCTCAAAATGTTCAAGTTAAGAGAGAACAAATTACTTCACAACTAATAATGGTAACTGAAGTGGATTGTTAATCAAACTGTAGACTGTACTCTATATATCTGCACTACCATTAGCGTAGGTATTTTGTTCCCTTGTGCAGGCAATTAAAACTTCTGTTTTATTTTTCCCAGATTATCTGACATAGATGATATGGCACAATCACTGGACAGTTGTAGATGCCTTGATGTCTCATTTCATGAAAACGTGGTTCTGTTTCATATCTTTAGCTACAAACTCTAGCAGATGTTGCTAAAGTTAGGGAGAGAAAGAGAGAGAGAGAGAGAGAGAGAGAACGCAAAAGGATGAGTGAAAAGAGGGAAATAAGAGGGTAAGGGAGGCAAAGAGAAAAGGAAAAACAGAGGCAGTCAGGAGCGTAATTCAAAAAGTAAATA
>PVIH01001317.1:216730-244380 GCA_004025045.1 Sigmodon hispidus
CCTATGCTGGAGAGGATGCAGAGCAAGGGGAACACTCCTCCATTGTTGGTGGGAGTGTAAGCTTGTTCAGCCACTTTGGAATGCAATATGGCGGTTTCTCAGAAAATTGAGAATCAATCTCCCCAAGGACCCAGCAATACCACTTCTGGGTGTATACCCTAAAGAGGCACATTCACACTCCAAAGGTATTAGCTCAACTTTGTTCATAGCAGCATTATTTGTAATAGCAAGAATCTGGAAACAACCTAGATGTCCCTCAACTGAAGAATGGATTAACAAACTGTGGTACATCTTCACAATGGAATACTACTCAGCAGTAAGAAAAAACGATATCCTAAAATTCTCAGGCAAATGGATGGATTTGGAGAATATCCTCCTGAGCGAAGTATCACAAACTCAGAGAGATAAGCAGGGGATGTACTCACTCACTAGTGGTCTCTAAACAAACAAACAAGAAAAAAAGCCAAACATGCCCAAGCGGCAAACCACAACCACCGAACAGCTTGGGATCAGAAACACCCTGGACTGACTCTTTGGATCCCACTCCACCTAGAGGAACACCTGACTCACTCTTGAGGGAGGGGGGAGAAAACTGGATCTGCCAAGAGTGGAGACTGAACTAAGCAATATTGGGTCAGTGGGACCATGGGACTGTCTGCTGCCTGCCCAGGGAGGGGATGGGGAGTTGTGGAGAAAGAGAATGACCTGATGTGGCGGGAGGGGGAAGGGACCTTCAATAAGGATATACAGGGATAGAGAGTGTGACTTCTTTGTTCATAATGATAATAATTAAAAAAAAAGTATACAGGAAAAAAAAACAGTTGGTTCTTTTTGTCTCTTGAGAGGCAACCAAAAGTCCTGTAGTGATTTGATTATTGGTGTTTGCTTAGTGCCATCAGCAGCAATATATTCAGCTCTTTAAACCTGATCTATAGAGTGTCATTTTGGGATTAAGAAAACAAAAGAGAAAGCACTAATGCAAGTTAATATATATGAAGGACATCAAATAGTTATATGTAATATTTAATAATTTTGAAGTTAAATATTTAAGCACCAAACTTAGTAACTCTAGTAAGTATCTCAAATCAATGAACAAATTTGATAAATGGCTAATCTAAGACAAATCAATTTATTTTACAAATCATCATCTATGGGCCTAGGGAACTGGATATGTGTGTAAAGCATGCATGTGGGAAGAACCTGCATTTGGATGCCCATAATCCACATAAAGTCAGATGTGACAGTGTGCATCTCTAATCCCTGAGGTCATACCGCAGGATGGAAGGCCGAGATGGAGTTCCCATGCACTCTTAGGCCATCTAGCCTGATGTGAGCAAAACAGCAGGAGAGTCAGTCTCCAGATCAGTCCCACACAATGGCCAGTGTTAGACATTAACCTCTGATTTCCACACACATTCTACATCACACATTCACACACTGGAGCACAAAGGAACACAAACATGCATATACATCATAAACATACACATGGTATACAATTACATCATACATGCACACAATACAAAGATTTTAAAAATTCACCTTCTGGCATCTATTAAAATTACTGCTGTGATAGATAGGAATTTAACATATTTATTAAACCATCCAGTCCAGATCTTGAACCACTGCTGTTACGTGTCACTCATAATTTATTAAATTTTATCTGCGAAAAAAATTAGGCCAACATTTATCCATCAAACAAAATGTCTTTGACATTTTAACATATGACCATGAAGCTAGCCAAGTTTGATTTCTTTTTTTCTTGCCTTGCAGGATGTTTCCAGAATTTTTATCCAGTTTTTTAAATTGTATTTATTTGGAAAAAAAATAGACAATATCACATGATGAAAGAAAGCAACTGAACTAATCCTAGATAATGTTTAATATGAAGAGAGAAAAAGTACAATGGACTTCAACTATGTCTTTGAAATATGACATGTTATATATATATATTTTATATATACTATATCTGTGCAAGGCAAAGTTAGAGAAATGACATTGACAGCTATGGGTCACGACAGGAAAGTCAAATGCTTGTCTAGACGCTGTCTTTGGTAACAATGAGCATTTTTAGATGGCCATAGAAAGTGTCTCCTTTTCTAAAAGGTAACTAGATAGGATTATGTGTTCTCACATTACCAATAATTGCTGTGAGAATTGAAAGTATAACATTGTCCTTTTTTCTAACTGGCTTGTGTATCAGGTTAGAAACCATCCTATCTTTCATAAATGATATTCAGTGAATAGAA
Source organism: Sigmodon hispidus (assembly GCA_004025045.1). Lineage (NCBI taxonomy): Eukaryota > Metazoa > Chordata > Mammalia > Rodentia > Cricetidae > Sigmodon > Sigmodon hispidus. The sequence continues at coordinate 218,977 of PVIH01001317.1, forward strand.
AATTATTCTGGGTTTTATAAAAAGCAATGCATTGTTATGGACATCATTATCCCATTAGGTAGTACACCAACTTTTATAATGACCTCCTTTTTCAGTAGATTATGTGAATTTACATGGATGGGTAGCTTTACTCATACCTCCTTAACAGTCCCCTTTAATGGTTTCTATTATGCTTTCCAATCAGATTGTGCTGTCCTGTGTTTGTTCCTATCTACATCTTTTGTTATTACCAAGAATGCATACATGATATATAACAAAGTGCTGCAGGCATCCCCCTCTCTTTCTCTTCAAGGCCAGAGTGAGCTGGTTGCTATCCAGAGTAGAAGTGAGCCTGTGGAAGCACAGCAGAGGTAGCTGAATTGGACCTTCATCGGGTTACAATACAAAAACATTACAACAAAAGCCTGTGTTCCATCTTGTCTTTTGATAAGCACAGCTCAAAGCAGAAACTGTTGCCATTTAGCACTGACTGCCCAGTTTCTAAACTGGCATCCTAATTACACACTCACAACACGAAGACCCGTCCATTTGCACATCAGTGGAAAATAAATCCTGTATTGTATGAAGGGTGTTGGGGGGTATCATGATGACAGTGAGCTACCAGAGTGTGTAAATGGCTCTTTGTCTTATGTGTGTGTGTGTTTTCTATTTTTATACCCCAAAAGTTTAGAATAAAAAAATTTCGAATGTGTAACAAAGTTTAGAGGAAATTTTCACTGAGCATCTGTATACTTTCTCATCAGATTCTCCCATTATCACTTTATTATGCATACTTTAGCACAGACCTAGCTTTTCATTCATGCTCCTTCCTCAAAGTAATCCATCCAATTCCTGTAATGCTTTTCCAAGTAAATCACAGAACTGCTCTCACCTAAACACTTTTGCCTGATGTAATGGTTTTGATGAAGAAAATGGATGTATTTCTTCTCCCTAACCAACGTTGAAAGACCAATTTTAGAGAGACGAATAAAGGTAGAGAAAATTATTTTCCAGGAACAAAGATACAAGAAAAAATAAGTTTTGAGACACCATCTGGGGTCATTTTCTGATGGGCTACTCCAGTCTTGCTGGAGTTTCAATCAATATACCTTCTTTTTGCTCCCATGAGCAGGAGAGGATTGATTGTCATCAGATTTTTGTGTGGTGCTAGATTGACTTCAGGGCTGAGTAATGCTCAAGCGCTGAGAACTGCTAGTAGATTTTGTTAAGCCTCTGAACAGATCATGCACAGGCCTATGAATGTATGCTCTAAGAATTAAATAGTGTTGTTAGGAGGTCTTGGACGGGGAATAACATTGCACTTGCCCTGCTGTGAGGCTTTGTTTGATTAGACTAATGAACAGTAAAGTCATTGAGACTTTTCTGTATCCCTACAAATTATCCCATTAGCTTTCAGCTGGGCAGTGGATGAACCTTCCTAGGTTGGAGATAGTTGGGTAGATTAACAAGCAAACATAGGGTGTGGAACATGAGCAGAACAAAGTGTCCTCACACAGGTGGGGAAATAATCCACTTCATAGGAGTCCCTAAATTGGAAACACAGATAAATTAAAAGATCAGCACTCAGACTGGCATATGAGTGAAATAAGGGATTATTGAACTTCAGGATGTTCCAGGTTTCTGTGATTTGGAGATTGAAGTCACACAGAGCAGAGTGTGAGCTGAGTGTGCAGCCCAACCTGCAGAACAACGAGACCTATTACCTGAAGGTAGAGGGTGGGTGGGTTGCAGAGGGGGAGTGCAGAAAACAGCTATGACAGGCTAACTGAGGCCCCATCCAAGAATGAGATAGAAGGTGGACACTTTGAATTTCATCCACACTAGAGAGAAAGAAGAAAAATGTTTCAGAGGGTTTAAAGAGGATATCTGGCCGATGTGAGAGATGAAGAAGAATGACGGTAGAGGTACAGGACCTGAGAGGTGTGTACCCATCTAGTGAACATGAAATTTGGTTCAGGTGAGTCTCCAGATTTTGAGCCTGTTTTTTTTTTCCTTTTGTCTGGTAATTTCTACATACCCCTGGTTAAAGTCTGGGCCAGGTTTCACCCAACTTCCACTCAATACTTCAAAATAGTCCTATCCAGGTATAGGTCTGGAATCAATACCATACCCCCATCTCACCAGGGGAAGCTGATAAACTGTGTGATCAATAGTGAATTATTCTGGTGCAAGGGGAAAAAAATACCACAAAATGAGAAACTGGCAAGCATGTAAGGCTTTCAGTATTAAGGAAAGTTTAGGCAGTTCTCCTCAGCCCACACTGAATGTTAATTGAAATCATTACACTTATCCCCAATGCAATGCTGATTGGAGAAGTAGCAGAAAGGGAGATAGGAGGGAAGCAAGGGAATGAGGAGAGAGGCAGCAGAAATGGAAGAAAAAGTAAAAAGAAAAAGTCGATGCAAAACACTTTAAAATTGCAGTGCTTATTTTATTTTGAAATCCCTTCTCTTTTATACAGAAAACTACATTGCATACAATGTTTTCTTAGGGTAACTAATTGACTTGATTTATACTTTTTATAGGTGTGCTTGTTTCAATCCCATTTTAGTTAAAGAGAAAAATAAATCTCAATATATGTATATGTGCGTATGTGTGAGCATAAACAACTTGCAGATGTCAGGACATCAGATCCCCAAGAACTGGAGTTACATGTCGTTGTGAAATGAAGGATCATGTGATGTGGGTGCTAGGAGCCAAAGTTTCCTCCTCCTAAGGAAGTACCCTTATCATCTGCATCATCTCTCTGGCCCCAATGAGTTCTAATATTATATGCTTCTTTTTTTATTCAGCTTTAAACATCCTGCCCATTGCCTTTCTAAAATGTCATGGTCAGGCTCAGCTCAGAGCTCAGTGGATAGTAGGCCAGTAAGCATACATCCGGGGCCTCTTCTATTCCTAGTTCTAGCTTCCTTTGGCACACTACTTACATGAACATTTCACACAAAAAAATTTAAGAACTAGCTAAGATAGTAATATTTTAATGGTGAAAAATTCCATGGAAAGAAATGACATGTCAACTTTTCTGGAAGAGCCCTCAGAAATCATTAGCAAAAAGCTCTGCTTTGCAACTCACATGAAACAGCCTCTTCCCCTCCCACAGGTGGCCTCTCTGCTCTCCTCAGCCCTTCTAATAAGAAAGAAGTTCAAAATTTATCAAATGAGGTGCATGTCTCCTCATCCTTTATTCTCTTCACAAAAGCAAATGTCAATGTCCATCTTCTATACAATCGCCTTTGCTGGCAACCACCCATTGTCTGCTTGACAATGGAATAAACTTGGATTTTAGCATAGGCCTAGTTTAGAATAGGTACAATCAATAAGCAATAAATAGAGGCCCAGGGGATTCTGAGAATGAATGTGCATGCTAAAGGGAAAAAGGCTGATCTGGATGCCCAGAAAAAGGTGTTAATACTATAAATTAGATAGAGAAGTTTTCTACTGCATCTTTGCCAAAAACGAATAAATAAAGGCTTTATTTTGTCATCATGTATGAAATTTTCATATCTATTCAATAAGGTTTCTAGTATTGTGCAAAGGATAAAAGACCATGAGTTAATTATAGACATTTTAAATGACTGCCGCATACAGATATTTTTGTCTTTACAATTTTCTTACTATTTACCCATCCACCTATTCATCTATCCATCTACCCACCTATATCTACCCTCTACCTACCCACCATAAAGAATGCATCTTAGACGTGTTCTTAAGTTATGAAGAAGAATAAAATACACTTCTTTCCCCATGTGAGTTTACAGTGTAATAACATATATCTTTCAATTTGGAGTTTATATCTAGGTTCATGAACTGTGATCTCCATGGATGAAAGATAAACTTGCTGAATCACCCTAAGAGTTTGAATTTTGTTTTGAGGCTTAATTATTAGACTCATCAACTAACAAGTTATTTAAGCAGTTTTCATAGATGAACTTCTTTTAGGTAAACAAATAGAAATAGTTCATGGAGTTTGAAAAATTAATAAGTATTTAAATTAATAAGTATTTAAAAATATTGAAGCAATAATGAACCTATCTGATGATCTCTGATTCTGGAAAGGTTTGGTTTAAAGCTCTAAGAATGAAGATGACAAGTTGCAGATGTCCTGGGGAAAGCTTTGGGAATGACACTGCCTGGCAGTTGGAGCCAGCCTAGGAAAGGCCTTGAATGCAGTGCTGGAGAAGTTGATCTTCAGCCCAGAGGTTCCAGGAAGCCGGTGTAAATAAAACAGTGTGATGAAACTCCTGGAGTGGTTTCGGTCCTTTGGTAAGCTGATATCAGGTACTGTCTAGAGCTTGTTGAGTTTGCAAAATAAACCGGATACAGGGCTAGAAACTGTGAGTCAGAAAGCCTCCCTCTAAATGCCACCAACCACTAGCTATATGAGTGAACTTGTATATACTTTTTATTCTGATTAGATTCAGTCCCTGCATCTATCAAAAAAGGAGAAAGCATTTGTTCATCTTCCCCTCCAGGGCCATTGCGTGTCTCAAGGGAGACATGCCCATGGATGCTCAGGGTAAATGGAGAAGCAATGGAGCACTAATGAGAATGAGTCACTGGAACTGTAGCACAAAAGTGCTCAGTAAATATTTTCATAGATTTTCTAAGTGGGTTACTAAATGCTGTCCCCTCTTTTATTTTAAATTCATATAGCATGCCTTTAGTCAGAGGATTAAGGGTTCATGTTCCTTCAAGGTTATTGTTTTTCTGTTTTTATAGTATCTAAGCACAGCCTCCAGTACAATAATTCAGTTGGGATGAAATAAACATTCTTGCATGGCACTATTCTGGTAGCAAGCTATTCTATTGGTAGCCCTTTTATTTTATCTCTTACCCTCAAACAAATGCAACCTCCATTTCTGTCTTATTTCTGAACGTCAGATTCAAAATTATGTTTTGAAACCCCAAGAGTGTTTATCACTGTTTTATTGGTGTTCTTCTATGCCATTTTCTGCTTTTATAAAAGTATGTTTAACATGGTTTTATTTTCTTATCATATATCTACTTATTGCTACAGCAAGCATGGAATGTGTCTCCACCTTGCACAGTACTGGATTCCAGAAAAATCACAAGGATATTGAAACTCGCTTTTTCAGATGCAAAGGAGCTCCCAAAGGGGTAACTGGGGAATGGTGGTGGAGATTGCATGCAAAGCAATGCAAGAAGAAGAAGGAGAAGGAGGAGGAGGAGGAGGAGGAGGAGGAGGAGGAGGAGGAGGAGGAGAAGAAGAAGAAGAAGAAGAAGAAGAAGAAATTGGCAAGGAAGATCTTGGAGGCCATTAAGCAGGCAATGATTGACACTGTCTGCAAAGTACCAAAGAGAAATTATAAAAACCAAGGAATTAAAGGATATCAAAGAAAGGGAAATTGTTGATTAATTTAATCTAAGTACAAATAACTCCAAAAATGATTTCAGATGTATCTCAAAATTAAAGTAAATGAGGAAATGAGGACATTGAGCAAACAGGAAGAGGGGAATAAGATGAAAACTGGGTGGGATTATTCTACACACAGAATTAAGTCATGTCCCAAAGCTTTCTTAGATGTTCATTGCAGATTGAGCTCTGAACTCCCACAAAAAGAAGAAACATTTTATGTAATGAATCATAGAATACTTAAGATAAAACGCAAATCTACCATTGGTTGTTCTCAGCCATTCTTGATACTGTAAGACATAGTTTTGGTGGCCACCTGAAAAGAGCCTAGTGAACTACAAGCCATACTTTTGTACAGCTTCACTGCAGCCAACAAATCAGTTGAGGAGGTTGTTTTCATAGCCTTTCTGCTGGGAACCAGTGACTGATGTCTATGCCAAGTTCAGTGAAAGCACTTCTGTGTTGTCAGGTATATAACTCAGAACAATAAGCAGGATTTTTTCCAGGTGCGGCTGCTATTTGGAGCTGAAGGAACAAGATGTGGTTCAGCAGGAGGTTGGGAAAGTAGTGAGGGTGGCTGTGGGGAAGCCATGTGGAGTTTGGCATGCCCATAGCATGGGGTGTGTCTGGGAGCTCCTGTTGACTGTAGGGTGAAATCCAAACTCTTGGTATTACATCAAGGCCCTTGATGATATGATGTCAGCTTTTGGGTGCAACCTTAAGCATTGCCTTGTCCTCACCTTTCAAACCATAAGTTTTAATCTCCCTGAACTCTGCATGTGTGTGTGTGTGTGTGTGTTTCTTAGCTTTCCCACACTCTGTCATGACTTTCTACCTGTGCCCAAACAGTCCCCTGTTCCCTCTGTGTAGATTGCCATATCTGTCTCCCAGGTCTAGTTCTCATGTGTCCCCAAAGCTAGGCATTGTCCATCAACTCTGTGAAGAACCTCTGAGGTTGGATTTCAAAATGCCTTTATCCTTTTTTTTTCTTTCTTATCTCTGATTGTTTATGTGATGATTGTAGTTATGCTGGATTTCTTCTTTCCTCTCTAATCTACACTGACATGATAAGATTCTGTCCCATTAATTTGCATATCTCTATCACCTGTCAAAATGTTTTACACAAGTGGAGTAGTAACTCAATAAATATTTGTGAAAAGAAATAGAGGTAGCAAGGAAAGACTGTCCAGGACATTAGTCTAGTTGGCTAAGAAAAGATTAAAAAAGGTCTCATATCTCTGCTGAAAATGTTGGGTTCCATATTGTAGAAAAAAAATGAAGACCCATGAAAGGCAGAGAAAGAGGTATGTGAGAAACAACATCTAGAAGGAATTACTGGCTGCATTGTGTGACAGTTTGTGTGACAAAGGCTAACAGGTCAGTTGGCATTTCTGAATGTTGTGCTAATGTGATGCAGTACAGGTCTAGGCTGAGATAGGGTCTGAGAAAAGTTCAGGGACTAAATTGCTATGACCCTGGAGATCCTTTTAACAATCTGACTTCAAAGATACATACTTTATTGGTTAATTCTTTCCTGGTATTATTTATTATTTTAATACCAATATCCATAGATTTACCATCCTTAAACATCCAAGTCCATGAATCTGCTATACTGATGCAAATATAGCTACCACCTTGGTCAAGGACACCTCATTCCTCATATACCAGAAGGCTCCTCAAGTCTCATCTTAGACTCTATCACTCCCCAGAAGTAGCCATTTCTCTGATTTTTAGTCACTGTTTCCTGGCTTTACATGTCTTTAAACTTTGTGTAAATAGATATAAATATATACTTTTAAAATATTTTTCCTTATATTCCATATAATTTCAATTCAATCGTTTTCACTGATGCAGTGTTCTTCCACACGAGCATATATTTATTAATTTGTTCTACTGATGGATATTCAGTTGCTTCCATGTTTTACATACTGTGGATGAAATTTTATCACTTTGAATGCCTTCAATTGTTCCTCCTTTGGCTATGAAAAATTTATATCATCCAGAGCCTTGAACTTGGGCCCTAGTGCTGCCTCTGTCATCATACCTGTCAACCAAACTTTGTAAACTCAAGGTAACTCTCTGAGCCTTCCTCTTGATTCTCAGGACCAAAGAGGTCTAAACAACACTAGAGAAGAATTTGGTGTCTGCAGGAGATCATCAGGTGAATCTGATTCACTCCCTGTTGGAGTTACTGAGTCTGACATGCATTAAACGCCCCCAAACTGTTGAATAAGTCAATGAATGTTAATAATAGTTAGCAATTTCACCCTTCATCTCCCTGTCTAAGCAAGAAGCCTTTCTCATAGACATTTTAGTCATATACTAAGCCAACACAGAATTCACAGGTAAGTGATGGAGATAGACCAAGCCTACTCTGATGGCTCCTGTGTGCCCCTTCACTGAATTGAACAGTGTATATATTTGCCACATTCTTACTATTTTCTTAGTCACTGTTTCATTGACATGACATTCTTGGAGTGGTGAAAGTGTTTGATCAGGTTCTGTGTTCCATAGAGTATGTCTCCACATTGACTTATGATGAAGAACAGATGTTGTTTGCCTAACACTCAATGATGCTTTCATCTCCATTCTACCACATGCATTTAGCTCTTATTAGTCACTGCAGATAGGTGCAATATTTACTAATCAGACCATTTTTTAATTGTTTAAGCTAAAACTAAATGCTGTCTTAGTTACAGGATACCCAAATAGTTGGTTTGATTCATGTAGAAAGGTGACAGGGTTTGGGAAGAGGGAGATGAGGCATTTTTAAAAGAGACTGCAACTAATTTTTATATGTTGTGTTAAATTGAGAGCATTTATGATAAATTCCTGGTGATAAAATTTTATGATAAATTCCTGGTGAAAAGACATTACATCTGGCTATACTTTCTTATGTTGCTCAATTTGGGGCTATAGTATAACTCATTAGAAACTCTTTTAATAAACAGTGAGGTTATTGTGGCTGGTTAAGGAAGTCATTTTATGTTTCCCTCTGGGTGGGTACCACATTCTTCTTTCCCAATGTCAAATAGGCATCAAAAAGTCTCCTTTTACTTTTTCCTAAATGTGATACATCCTTATGTCTTTCACCTTGACTAGAAGTCAGTTGTATGAGCAGGTGTCCACTATGCAAGACACCATGTTAATCAATCATACAATTTGATGATGTCTTGGGTTGCTCTGACAAGTCTGTGGCTCCTATCTCCTCATTCTTCAACCAGCCAGATCCCTTTTCTTTTCACTGATGTGATTCTTGACTTAACCCTATACTCATGGACTACTGCTTTTTAGTTTCTTTTCTGCTAAAACCACTTCCCCTCCTACCCTGACTCTGAATTATACACAACTTGATTATTTTTCCTTATAAAATTAACACTACACACCTTGCTTCTGCCTTAAAACTTCCATTGACTAAGCTTCTGAGAACAAAGAGTCCTTTTTCCATGCCTGCCTTTCATGTGATGACCTTGGCTTGGTGCTCCAGCCTCAGCCTCTCCCTTCTCTGGAAGAAGGCATTTGTCACCCTTATAATAACAAATTTCCTCAAAGGTGTAATGCAGTCCCTCTTTGTGGGACTGACTAATGTTCTTCTCCTTATTACTTACACAATTCCAAGATGAGAACATTGTTATCCTGCAAAGTCCAAGCATGTTCAACTATGCAAAACAAGATATAGAGATCCCCCTTCCTTCAGGCTCTACACTCCCTCCTGGTCCCTATTCAATGTCATTTTATGCTTCTAAATCTACACATATTATTTTTTTCTACCCTGAGTAATCCTTCTATTGAGCCTAAAAAGTCTCATGTTACCCTACATCTCTTGGTTTGCACGTTAGCTGCTTTGAGAAGTTTCATCTAAACCTTATGTTTGTCTTGCAACCTATGAAAGCCTGAGCAGCAAGCACATGTGTGCTTGGCCTAGAAGTTCTGAGCTAATGGAGAGGCTCCCTGCAGGAAGACAGAGTTGGCTTAGATTTGTGGTTCTCAAACCATGATTGCTGGATATTTAGCAAAAAAATGAGTTAGCAAATTGTTTACTTTGTTATTTGAAATGTGAAATAGGAAAGACCCAAATTATTTGGAGGACTGAAAATGATATTCTATGTAGATTCTATACATGTAACACTAAATGGACTAAACATGTATTATTTGGAAATATGTATGTAAGTGTGTATTTGCAAATATGTGTGCTTATATATACACATATATGTATGCACACGTATCTATACTTATGTCTATCATCTATGTATATCTATACCTCTCTACATATATTTTATTTGACTTGATTATACATACAATATAATATACATTTATATAAATATGTTATATGTTAATATGTAAAACTTGATGTGTGTGTATGTATATATTTAAAGAAAAAGAAGCCATAATTTCAAGAAAGTAAGGGTGGTACATGGAAGGGGATGGAAGAAGGAAAGAGTCATGTAAAATAATATATTTTAGTTTAAAAAGGAAAAGAAACAAAGAATGGCAAAGACTTGTTGCCTGCAGTAGGCAAAGAAAGCCCTACAATAATGTCAGAGCAAATCTCTCCCCGACAATAGGAACATAGGGAGCCTGTCCAAGGGCCACACATATACAAAGAGGTGAAGCAGTTTCCAAGCATGCTCATTTTAGCAGGGTCATTGTTTTAATATAAAATTGAATTTTAATCTAATTTAATTTCATCAGTATTTAGCATAGATTTATTGTATTTAACCTTTATTGAATTTGATCTTTGAAAATACTATACATATATAAAACTCATTTTGATTACTATGCGCTCTTAGATCTTTATTACTTATTCCCTTTGTCCCTAATGTTTCCTTCCCAACATTCATGTCTTTGGTTTTTGTCACCTTCCGAGTATAACTAAGACCCTCTGATTGATTGGGTTTGGAACTACTCATCGGGGTGTGGTGGACTCCTCGTGTGTATGCAGATGAAGACAATGAGTGTCCCTCCACAAGAATCCATCAACAGTCAACAGATCAACAAAGAACAAGACCAGCCCTATGAAGTCTTCTCGGAGCTTTGATTGACTATTGACAGGCCCAGTCTTGTACAAGTTCAGCAGAGTCATCTGCTATAATGAAATTATGATTGCATTGTGTCATGCCAAGAATGTAGTATTTCTACCTCTTCCTGCGTACCCTCCCTTCCTGCTTTTACATTCTTCCAGCCCTACTTCTGTGATGATTCTTAAGCCATAGGGATCATGGTGTAAATGTCCTGCTTAGTACAAAACAGTTATGTGTTATTCTTAGCCCCTTCAACAGCCATGTGTCTCTTCATTGACTGCTGTGATTTGGAGAGATTTCCTGATAAAGGCCAGAATAACATTTATTGATGGTGATGAACATAAACTTTTAGAAGATAGCTTGATGTCATGACAGTTTAGCTAAACAACAGTAGTAAGTGTAGTAAGTTCACCCTAGGGCCAAAGACCTCAGCCGTAAGGTTTTGATAGAGCTTAAAATACCAGACATGAATTATTTTTCTGATCCTAGATTATCTCACTCAATATAATTATTTTCCAGTTTCATCCATGTATCTACAAACCCCATTTTTCTTTATAGCTGAACAAAATTCTATTATGTGTACAGACCACATTTTCATTGCTCATCAGTTGATGGACATGTGGGCAGATTCCATTTTCTGACTATTGTAATAAAGCAACAATGAACTTGGTTGAACAATTATCTCTATGGTAAAATGTAGACTCTTTTAGGTATACATTCAAGAGTAAGATAGCTAAGACCGATGGAAGTTCTATTTCTAGCTTCTGAGAAACCGTCAAACTAATATCCATAGTAGCTGCTCTAGCTTATTTCTCCACAAACAGTAAATATGGGGTCCCTCCTTCCCACTTCCTCACCAACATTTCTGCCATTTGTTTTAAGATAGCCATTCTGATTGCACTGAAATGGAATCTCATACTCCCTTTAATTAGCATTTCCTTGATGACTAATGGAGTTAGACACATTTTGAAGTATTTATTGGCCATTTGTATTTATTTTGATAATTCTCTCTTCTGATTCATGACCAGTTTCCCCAACATAGTGTTTGCATTGATTCTTTGGGAATTTCACTCTATGTAGTGGGATCACACTCACTCCCCAATTCTCCTTGTTTGCCCCCACTTTGTGACTAACTCCTCCAAAAAAAGTAAAAATAAAGAATTAAAAAGAGAAAAAATTAAAAATTCAATTTGTGTCATCTGTATACTTACTGGAGCATGGTCAAACTCTCATTGACCTGCTCCTCAAATAGAACTGAATCCTTCCTTTTCTGAATCCCCACCAGAAGCCATCATTTCAGAGAGCTACACTTCAGTATATCTATCACACTTTAAAAGAGTTTCCTTCAATGACTTCCAGCATAGGCTGTTACTTTTTGAGTGGGGGTTGGAGGGAGGGTGGGATTGTCTCAGTAGCCATCCATGTTCCTCCCTCTTAATTGTTCATCTGCAGCCATTAATATCACAGCAAAGGCAAGCTCCTTGCTCTTCACAGTCAGTGGAAACATGGATTATGGGCCTCCACTTGGTTTCTGAAAATATCACAGACCATGATTATAGCCATGGATCTAGACAAAGCCATGAGAAGCAGCCTGTAGCAGGAGTTAGTATAGGCCATTCACATCAACATGGCCCCTGGTGGCAACACTGAATGAGATCAGCAATATGGGCTCAGGGTGAAACATGGAACATGGACATCTGGATGATGGCCTTTGGTGGTAATATGGGTCATGTATGTCAACACAGACCCCAGTTGCAGTATGACCATGGGCCCAGACTCTTGCCCCATTTCTAGTTGTTGTTTGCTTTCTTAATATATTTCTTAATTCTGTATGTATCCTAGATTCTGATTTGGAGGTATAGCTGGAAAGTACTTTTCTCACATTTGTGGCCTGCCACTTTACTTAACTGACACTGTCCTTTGCTGTAGAGAAGCTTATTTTATGAGATCTATTTGTCGGATACTGATGTCTTTTACAGGACCACTAGAGTCTTATTCACACTGTCTACTTTGCCTTCTAACATTTATAAAGTATTCCTTCTTGTATTAGGGCCCTTGATGGAGTTGGTTCTATATAGGCTAAGAAATGAAAGTCTAGATTCCTTCTACATATTGATATCTATATTTTCTGGTACTATTTTTGAAGATGCTGTACCTCTCCAGTGCATATTTTCGGTATATTTTCTAAGAACCAGGAAGCTGTAGTTGCATATGTTTTATATGTGGATGCTCTATTCCATTTCATTGAGCTACATGTCTGTTTTATGTGAGTACCATGCTGTTTATATTACTGTGACTCTGTAATATAGCTTGAGATTAAGAATGATGATTCCTTCCACTGGAATTCATTTTATTCAGGATTATTTTGACTATCTTGGTGCTTTGTGCCTGTAAATGATTTTTTTAAGAGTTTTTTGTCTGCCTGTGTAGAATGACCCTAGAATTTTAATTTGGATTACACTGAATCTGTAAATTGTTTTTGGTAGGATTGCCATTTTTACAACATTAATTCTTACAGTCACGGGCGTAGGAAATGTTTCCGTCTCCTGATGTCTTTTCTTAAAATTTAATTGTCTTTTAATTATTTAAATTAGTTTATGCTTAGGTATTTTATAGTGGCTTTGGTGAGTGAGACTGTTTCCTTGGCTTCTTTATATTACATTCATCTTTCCTAAATAGGAATGCTATTAAATTTTTGCCTGTGAATTTTGTATTCTGGTACTTTGTTGAAAGTATTTATGAACTCTACAAGTATTTTGATGGAATTGTTAATATCTTTTCTTTATAGAATTATTTCAGAAGGGGATATTTTGACTTCTTTTTTTCATTTGTGTCTTCTGTATTCCATTTTCTTACGTATTGATCTAGATATCACATCAAATGCTATAGTAGGGATTGAGACAGTGGACAATTTTGTCTTGTTGATCTTAGAGAGACATTGTGTTTTCTCCATTTGGCATGATATTGGCTGTACATTTGTTATGCAATTACTTTATTATGCTAAGGTCTATCCCTCCCATCCCTGCCCAGTTTGTTTTATTGTGAAGGAACATTGGATTTTGTGAAAGGCCTTTACAGAAACTTTTCTTTTCTACTCCGAAGTCATAGACATAAAGGAACAACCACACAGAACCAGAAGAAAAAACACATTTGTAGACATGAAAAGAGGTTCAGCAGTCCTGGGTAGTCTAGGCAGATTAAAGAAAGACATAGAAATTGTGAAAAGAATCACATGCTACAAGTTTCCTAACCATAGGTAAGATGACTTTGGTATGGCCTTTGTACAGATATCAAAACCCAAGTCTACGTATGAAGAGACATCACTACAGTGGCAGACACCTTATAGAATGCCACATGCACACAATCTGTCCTGAGCTGGCCTGTGTCACAGAGGGTCAGGCATTTCAGAAGATGAAAAGCAAAGAGACTGAGGAATAGGGCAAGACATCATGTGAGCATACCTTCTGTGGTTCTTTTAACTGCCCTCAATCTGATGTGGCAGCTAATCAGAATCTGATCTCCATCAGTTCGAAATATTGTTTAGGAATCATTGAATCTGTATTAATCCTAACAGTTATATGTATATAGTTTATGACACAGTATAAAGGAATTCTGTTTAAACATTTCTCTGGTGATTTTTATGTCTCATTGAAATTCCATGGAGACATCAAAGTAGTATCTGAAGCAAATAGGTATAAATCAATTTGTGCTGTGTTGTTGGTCTACTGGTTAGGACTGAGTTGCTACACAGGCCTACTTTGTACTTCCTCATACAACTGCTCAAACTGAGAATTTATGTACACAGAATGTTCCTTTTGGAACTTGGGAGATGCCTCAATGAATAAAAGCACTTGCTGTTCAAATATGATCCCCAATATCCATAAAAACCTGGGTGTAGCAGCACACACCTGCAACCTCAGCCTTGGAAGAATAGACAAATGTGGATGATGGGAGCATGCTAACCATTTAATGTGGCTGAATCAATGAGTTTCAGGTTTAATGAGGACTGTGTCTCAAAAAAATAATGAGAAATAGTATTTATCTGACTTTCATGTACATGAGTGAGCATACCTATACACACATGCACACCAACAGAGAGAGAGAGAGAGAGAGAGAGAGAGAGAGAGAGAGAGAGAGAGAGAGATGAACACACAGTAACATGCTTGTCTTTCTTCTTGAAAACATGTCTTCTATTTTCAAGATATATGTTTCCTCAGCTAACTAAATAAACTGATTCTATATGTTGGAGCAACTTTCATAATTATCCCTAGAAGTTAAAAACATAAACGTGAGTGCTGAGTCAAGTTCTAGGGAGAAGGGACAGAGAAACTACTGGGGTGCATTGTTTCTGGGTTGATTTAAAACCGAAGCCATTAAGGGTAGGGTATCAAGCAAGACTGGACAACAGACATGATGACATTTCACAAACGAACTAGAACCATAAAGCTTTCAAAAAGAACTAAATATGGAATAATGGCTACTATGAAAAGGTCAGTGTCAAAACACCAGGAGATAAATGAAAAGGAGAGAATTTAAGGGAACTGATTTATTCAGCCTCTTTGCTGTTGCTAATTTAAAAGCTTATGCTTTGAGAAATGGATAAAAGTTAATTGGTTACAGTAAAAAAGATCAGTAAGATGAAATCATTAAGTGGCATATAAATAGCATGGCTCATTCGCCTATGACATGTAAGAAACATTTTATATGTGAAAATGAAGGCGCATGGTGTTGGACCTGGTGTTCTGAGAGGAGGTCCCTGTGTACATGTCTTGTTCATTCTTTGTGTGTGTGTGTGTGTGTGTCTGTGTGTGTGTGTGTTCAAATAGCCTTCACCTTTATTTACCTACATATATCAATAAAATTTGTCCCCTTAGGCTCACCTGAGACCTTTTTGCCAATCTGTAGAGCAGTAGGTCTCTCTTGATAGCTGGCCTTTTTAGAGTATTTGGAGAGATGACTATTTTCAACTTCCTGGGATTTGTCTCTTCTCTTGGCTTACTTCAGGCGATTCCCTAGTACTTTACCTCATACTGTTCACACTGTCTCTTTTGTCAGCATCTTGCACCTCAACACTAACCCTTCCATTTTTAGTCAGTTTGGACTCTTTCTCACTCTTCTATTCATGCTACTTCTACAGGCCAAAATTTTGTCCCTGAATTCCACAGCAGTTTGCTCCCAGACTGTTCTTTCTCCCTATCTCCTATTCTCTCTGAAAGGATAGTCTCCTACCTACAGCTTGAACTCTCCATGTGGCTATGTAGTTTTCCTGCTAAAATCAATGAGAACCCTGCAGTGGCACCTCATAAGTGTAATGTCAGCCTCTATAAGAAAGAGGCGGGGGGGGGGGTGAGTCATGGGCTTAGCCTGCTCTACATGGTAAGACTGGTATGGAAAGCTGAGTAATTAACAAAAAGTAAATACATCTGAATACCCCAGATTCTTCTCTTTCTGTGCTCTTCTCATGGGAAATGGCTTGTGTTCACACACTTATTTGAGTTAAAGCTTATATGCATTTTAGAGTATTCCATCACCACCACCACCCCTTTTTTTTACTTGGCATACCAGGACTGGTTCCAACAACTTGACCTTCTATGCTTCTATTTTTGGCTAATCACTCTGTTATCTCTCTGCTGGGGTGAGATAGGTATTCTTTTTCATGTTCACTAATTTCTGCAAGTCAGTCAGAACCATAGGTTTCCTCCTCATAGCCCCATGTCTCTTCATTATGTTTTTGCATTTCCTCCACAGTGAATTTGCAGAAATGCTATCCAAGCCACATCGTTGTTCAGATTGAAAGCCTTCACTGGTTTCTAAATGTGCTGCAGCTAAAGCAAGCAAAACTCCATGTGAGAAATAGCCGTGACCACAAACGTTCACCTTAATTCCCCCGGAATCACCTGCCACAAGCATGTTAAGTGTATCCCCTCCCCCCCACACATGACCATGTCATGTTCTGTGGTGTGTGTTTGTCTATCGTACCATCCGTTCCCTTTCTGGTAGACTCCTTTTCCCTAAGATACAAGTCAAACATTTCCTCCTCTGTGCGACCTTCCTGTCGGGTTATTCTCTGCATGGGTGTCTTGTGATCCTGCGCACATGCTCAAATCCTCACACTTCCCAGACAGACAGTTTTGTGACCATCTGTTTACCCACTCAGTTTCCCCATTAGGCACAGATCTTAATATATTTTTTTTCAAATGTGACACATTGCGAAGATGACATTCAATAGTGCAATTTCTAATGAAGTAGCTAGAAGTCACTTTTTTTTTTCTCCTAGTCAATAAAGCAAAGCAAGGGGAGTAAAAGTGGTAGCTGATAATGACCCTGGATCTGTCCATGGACACATTCCTATCAATGTCTGTTTATCTGAAAAGTCATTTGGAAGTCTTATTCTGGAGACAGTCTGCCTACTTTAATATCCTGGTTTTATCACTTTTGCCAAAAGCCCAAAAGGAATTATTTAACCTCCATAAACCTCAGTTTCTTTCTGTGTTGACCAAGAGTTAGAACAGTAGACTAGTCGATTGAGAGGATTAGTACTGTTAGAAGTGAAAATAGCTATTAGTTACTTTAATATTACCACTAACTGATGTATATCAGTTGATTTTTCTGCCAGTGAATGAACTACTTAATGACTTTCCTGCAATCCAGTCTAAAACAGGTATTTGGAGAAGACCCAGAAATAGTCACTGCTGAGGCTTTCCTGAACTCTAGCTACTCATAAAATTGGAAAAATAATGGCATTTTGTAAAATAGCGGGAAATGTTCTATTTAGGAGCATCAACTACATACTTTGAATACACTGGCTGCTCAGGGGTTTGTTCCTTCCACCCAACTACATCTGCAAACCAGGGGAGAAAGGAGAAAACTGTAATGATGGCACAATGTACAGAGATACAGAGGCATCACCATCACCATGAGTGGGTCCGCCATCTTGAACACAAATGAGAACAAAGCAGAGTTATTGAAAAGAAATTTAAGTATGAATTGCTCTGTGTATGATACAAGCCTGGGCAGTAACAGGATTCCAGCTGTCATTTTATTGCCTTTAATTTCCTATTAGTGGCTCCGTGTCTGGGAAAGGTGTCTGGCCTCCAGGAGAAGAGCTAAGGTCAGAACTGTTGTGGGTGCCTCGGACAGCATTTCAGAGTGTTTAAACAAATCCACTGGAATGATCATTTATCTACACTTAATTCTTCTAAGGATTATTTGTGATGACAAAGCTACTTCTCACTACCCATCTCTCCTCAGGACATGTATGCAGGCATAGCACAGGAGCCTTTATAAACGGTAATGTAGAGCCATTTCCTACTAGAATAGGAAAGGGGAGTCTGGTGATGGTCTAGGGTGGGACCTGTTGTCTTACTTTGCCCTTTCTCACTCCACTATATATAAAATGTCAAAATGGGGTGTTCTAGCTGTGTGTGCCCCATTTTTCCCATGTACGTGTCTCGGCATCTTGGTGGTAGAATTTAGTTGTTTTTTGACGTGGTAGAATAGCACACTGTGGGCATTGCTACTTAAATAACTTTTCTAAATTGAAAAATGATCATCTACTCTGAACTCAACATACTGAAAACTACTTGGGAGCTCTGAGCACTTGAGCGAATGTTCTACTTTCTGTGATATTTCAAAAAAAGTGTGTCTTCAGATCTGAACTGACCTTTACCAAGTGTGTGCATCCTATGATGGTCACCCACAGAGCCTTGCAGAGTCAAACATAGACCTCTTTTTATTTGCCTTTTTATTATAGACAGTGATCTACCTATAACACCCACAGAAAAGAGAGACCCTCTCTATCTTTTTCTCCTTCCCTCCCTCCCTCCCTTCCTCCTTCCCTCCCTCCCTCTCTTTCTCATCATATGCTTAATTTCAGATATTGTTGATGTTTCAAAAAGGTCAAGTAATGAAATACAGGTGTATCCCTCTGACATCCAGAATGTGACATCACACAGTTAGTTAGACTATTAAACACTTATACATGCTAACCTCATGATAACAGTATTTATTTTGTATCAAACCCTGAAGTCAGGATTTCTCAGTCCTCAGCAATACCGCAAGGTACATATTTTCTGTTTAATAATGCACTATTGACCTCCAGGTACTCAACAGTTAGAAAGTTTGCAGTCACATGTTGTGATACAGTCATGAAAGTATATAATAGTTGTGTATACCTGAAATCTCAATGGCATCTTGTCAGAAGTTTGATTGGAAACCATAGCTAGACATCAGTCATTCATCAGGCCATAATGGTTAAAGGAAGCAAGCAGCAATTGTCAGTTTGTATTAGTGTTTTCTATCAAGGAATGTAATAAACATCGCTTTGGTGATGCTAGGTATGCTTCTATGTAGTAAGAACTTTCTGGCCCAGCCTAGCCCCAAGGTCTGGACCTGCCTGCATCAGCTTAGCTCTCCCTAGCCCTGAAGTCCTGACTAGCAGTCTCAAAGACCCAAAGAAACACACAGAAGTTTATATTAATTACAACCTGTTTGGCTTGTGACTTAGGCTTGTTATCAGCTAGTCCTTACAATTTAACCCATTTCTATTAATCTATGTCTTGCTATGTGGCTTATAGCTTACCTGTTCTCCATTACATCTTGCTCATTGGGTAGCTGAATTAATTGCATCCCTGAGTGACTCCACCATCCTTCCCATTTATCTATTCTTGAATTTCCCACCTGACTCTAAGCTGCTCTGCCATAGGCTAAAACAGTTCATTTATTATCCAATGGTATTCACAGCATACACAAAGACATCCCACATCACTCCTAGCTCTTGACTCTACATAGCTCAACTGTTTCAGTTAATGCATGGATATTTATGATGACCTGTTATTAATCTTGAAGTTTATACTATTTTATTGCCATTCTCATTACAAACCCATTTCTTAGCTGCCTTTAAAAAAATAAATAAACAAGTGCTTAATTTCTGGCAGTGTCTTTCCATACCTTTACATAGCAGATACCCAAAATCAAAAATCCTATGGCACTTCAGATATCATAGTCACGCATTCTCCCTTAGCAAGGCTGAGGCAGATGGTGGTCCAGAAGGTCTGGGAGACCTCAACTCTCATGTTCTCAAAAAAGCAGAGCAAAGTGGCCACGACTCTGCCAAAGCTTGCAAATTTTGGCCTCAAATAAAGTTGGACTTCATTCTTCTGCTGCTCTGTCCTTCCCCTACCTTCTGTGTAGAGACAGTGCCTGTCTCAGTCACCGTGCTATCCATAAATCCTGCCAACACTGCCATGTGTGTATGGCCCAAATCATAGAACTGGAGACACAGAAGGCATCACCTTGCTATTTACCTCCAAGTGAGAGAAGAAAGTGCAAGCTTCTGTGTGAATCCTGATGGTGTTTTCCAGGATGGGAAAATTTACAATTCTGTTCATCAACAAGTGTTGTTATTTTATGACCTGAGTATTTTCTTTCAGATGGCTGTGTCTGCATGATATGAAATTATTAAGTTATCCAAAACTGTAGTCATACAAATGTTTGGTTCCCGTGGTGCCAATCATACTGAGAGATGGGATTTAATCACGAGAGCTATGACAAAATTTTCTTGATCAACTTGAAACAGATTTCATTAAAATAAAAACTCCTGTATTAATTATAGTCATTGATACTTTCACACCTATAATCAAGGAATAGTGTTTAGCAAAATCAAAGCTCACCGTGATTCTTACAGTGGAAGTATGAACAGAAATTTTAAGTGAGCATTTTCTGTGTCACAGTCCTTGCATTGATTGTTAGCTTCCATTTTTGTCTGATTGTTGGTAGGATTTTTCTTCTTTTGAAGAACTCGAATGATTGAATGTAAGGCAGTGGTGGCTTTTCCACTTAATTCTGCCACTAATGTCCCTTTTCTGCCTACATATTTCTTCTGTCTCTTAGTGATGTGGTGCTAGTATACCTCTTACACCTGCTACACTTGCTCTCCAACACTATATTCACTGAACTAGGATAATACATTCCTACTCAAGTTATTTGAAATCAATGCCCATGTGTCGTGCCTCTTGAGAGAATTCCTTGTCATTCTTTCGCCACAAACACCATAGAAATAACATTGAATAACATTTTAGAATCTGTAAATACAATGTTACAATGGGTCCTAAAATCCTTACTTTGTTTTCTCTTTATTTCCCCTCCATTTAATGTTTTAATGTTTCTATTCTCTGGGTTTCATAGTAGATATCGGGAATATACTACATGAAGTTTTTCCAGAAAACTACTGAGTTACTATGATCTAGCAAGTGAGATGGAAAAATGAAGTAATTTAATTAAACAATGGCAGTACATTTGCATGATAAGGGCAGATGAAGCAAAGACAGAGGAATTTGTTCTATCTGAAGAGGTAAGACAGGACTTCACAGAGTGGGCTTCCCTTGATCAAGTTCCTAGAGAGAAAATATGAGTTAGCCAAGAAGGCAGAGGAGAGAAACTGGTGAGAAGGATGAGTGAGCAGAGGATATTTTAGGTATAAAAGAACTATGCAAGGATGAGCTGATGCTGCAGATTCAGGGCTGTCCAGGGAGTTCACACAGCTGAAATACGAGATTCATGGAACAAAAGACTTCGTGGGGACTGGAGAGGTGGCTCAGCCATAAAAGCACCTGGTATAGAAATATGAGAGACTAAGTTTGGGTCCCAGCATCCATTTAAAAGCCAAATGTCTCTATGTAACCCCAGAAGTGGGGGAAAGGAGACAGATCTCCAAAGCTCATTGTCCAACTGGCTCAGCCAAATGCTGAGAGACCATGTCTCAAGAACTAAAGTGGACAACAATTGACATTGACTCTTGACTTCTTAATATGTACACACATCAACACATACATGCAGCAAATTGATGTGCAATAAATAAATATTCTGAAAATATTCTTGAGAACTGGCACAGCTACTTAATGAAGGTGGCTGTGGGGAATTTCTTTGTGTTGCTATAGTGACGGTGCTGCCCCCATTCTAGTTTGTGTCAGTCTAACTGAATGATGTTCTGGGGAAGCTCTGAAAAGACTTTAGATGAGGATGGGACAGAACCAGATCATCTTTGCCAGAAGCAAAAAGAGGCCTGGAGGGATGGCTCAGCAGCTAAGAGGACTTGCTACTCTTACGAGGTCTTAGAGTTTAGTTCCTAGAGCCCACAAGATTGCTAACAACCATCAATAATTCCAATTCAAAGGACATAATGCCCTCTTGAGGACTTCACAGGTGCTGCACATATATAGTGCATGTGCACACATGAGGGCAAAACACTCATAGGTGAAATAAAATATTTTTTAATTAAAACGAGGAAAGTAATACACTGAAATAGAGCAGGTACATACTAAAAATATATATTTGAAATACTCCATGCAATAAAGCGTAAGTAAATTCACCAAGAACAGGGAAGCCAGGGCTTCAACTGGACTTTGCCAGTCACTGAGCATGAAGATGACTCTCTCTTATGCAGATCATCACATTTATACCATTTCAAAGATGCCAAATGTGTGTAGAAACAAAGCTCGAACTGAACGCATGTTGAATGGGGGATGTAAAGGAGACCTTCTGGGGACTGCTCTGTAGACAATTAATTTAAGGGGTCTGTTGACCATGCAATGGGCTATGAATTTGGGTATCATCAGTACCAAAAAAGCTCTGGTTACCAAGCAACATTAGAAAAGAAGAACGTTGTCACGAGGACCATTTTGTACGTAGACATTTAGCAAAGGGATGAGTTATCACGAGAAGAGGGCAAGAGAAATGTCAGGAAATGAGAGGATTGGGGCTGGGTGAGAGGCTGGAGAGAATGACAGAAGGACTGAAAAGTATAAAATTACTAAATAAATGCTGCGTGGAAGGAAAGAAAGTGTGAGTGAGAGCACGCAGAGACAAACATAGAAGCTTTCCCTTTGACAATTTTTGAGAAAGTACAAACTGGACACAGACAACTGAAGTGCCACTGACTAGAAGTGGCTGCCCATGCAGAAACATAGACAAAAAAGGACACCGTCCCATATGAGTCTGGACTCAAAAGTATGTGAAAGGGAAATATGTGACAAGATGGAGTCAGCATGGAGGCCAGGCTGAGGACCTCAGAGGCGACATCAAAGCCTTGCAAGTAAGGCAGAGATAATTTCGGAATTGTCCGAACAGAAAGAACATTCTGACAGCTCTGAAGAGGAAGTGTGGACTAGAGCCAGTGTGACAGTGGAGATAAACTGAGAGAGCTTTAGGAGATCTCAACCCAGGAAAAGGGGACCTTGATGAGGGCACAGCCAGTGGGCCGTCACCCCTTGACTGCTTTCTGACATTTGCTTTCCTGTCTGATGATGTGTGGCTTCTCACTGGGTCCCAGTACTCCTGATAAAAGCTTGACCAAGATAGATCAGAAGGAGGTCACACATTGCAGTGACATTGGCTTTCAGTAGGACAAGATTGTGTTCTGTACTTCACCATGGCCTCAGCTCTAGTCTTAAAGAATGAGCAGTACTGCTATCAGAACCATTGTAGAGTCACTGGGATACAGGGCTTGTTCACCTCTGTGCTCTGTGCGTACCATTTGTGTGGCGTGATTTCTACCAATTATCATTTACTCTGTCCTTACCTTATCATTGATTAAAAGTTTGCCTATATTTGAAAATAGTGAGACTCACCTAAGGGTATGTTCTCTGACTCCACACTACATCTGGAGACATTTATATTGTGACTGTTGGCCAGGAGGAGATAGATTTCTGCTGGTATCTCAGAGGGTAGAGGATATTGGTAAGAACCATGCTGTGTATTAAACCCCCACAACAAAGGGCTGTCAGGTCCCAGAGGCCAATAGTGCCAAAGTTAAGCAAGAACTCCAAAGACCGAAGTATTATTTTTGAGGAAACATCATCATATGACATGCACTATCATGAAGATGTATATTTCTCCTCCCAGTCATCTATGTGTCCATTCTCATGTAAAATACAGAATTGAGTGTGGCTTGGCTATTCCCAAGCCAAAATTTATTTTTAAAACTTTCCTAAACTCATTGATACTTTTCTATCCGTTTTTTAACCTAATGACTTAAAGCATGCACATGAACCTTAATGCTTCCGCTTTATTCCCTCTTAGACCATGAACAGATAAAACCAAAAGGAAAATGTCCAAGTAGTTGATTTCCAAGATTTGGTCAGAATTATAAGCATTTTTGAGTACCTATAAGGTTTTATTCATCCACTATAATGCTGATATATGATAGAAGATAGCTATAACAATGCTCTATCATTGGAATGGGCCCTGGGAGGAGAAGGCTCTGATCTTCACATTTGTATACTGAGACAGAAGATATTTACTGTCTCTCCAGGAAAGTACCTTCATTGTCTCCTGTTTGTTGAGAAAATGGATCATGTTTGCACTAGAGTCTTTTCTCCCAGGATATTTCTAGGAAAGAACAAATTCTGGCAGGATTCAATAGATCTATGCCTTAATAAGGCAGGAGACAATTCACACTTCCCACAGCTACTAAAAATGCATTGGATTTATATTAGAAATATAATCTGTATCCTCAGTAAAGCTTTATTTTTTTGCCACATTCTGACTTCCGTTTTTTCTAGTCATTATTTATGATGTTAAAAAAAAACAACATTCAAACAAAACACTGCAGTTATCATAAACTAAAACATATGTCTGTAAGGCAATATTTATCCATTCAACAGGTCAAGCAAATAGTTAAAGAAGGATTTTCTGAAGGGTTGGCTATTATACGCTGATATAAAGTAATGGCCTGGAATTAGCCATCGGTCATCCAATGGTCCCAGGAAGGCAGCCAGGGATCAAGGCCAAGCCCTGTGGATCCATCTCCCGGTAGCGTGCTCCCAGAAGCCTTCTTTCCCCAAATTGCATGCAAATGTATTTTAAATGTCTTCTTGAAATTTCTGGAAGGGCACTCACATCTTATTTTTGTTATGCCATTAGGGGAAGTTACCCTGAAAGTCATGGTACTAGCAAGTGCTGCAGCTCATCTCTTAAATGGTGAAAAGTCTACAATAAAAATGTGATTATAAATATTCTTCTCACTACTCTTTACTTTGAAATGTATTTCTAGTATTTGCTTAATGGCTTAACTTTAGAAGAAGCGGACTCTGCCTGTCTCGATGATAGTCTGAATGATGAAGTACCAACTGCTCTGCCATTCCTACTTCCGTCACTGCACATGTCACATTATATTTGAATTATCTCTTTATGTGACTGTCCTCTCCATTAAAATGAGGACCTTGAGCTAAATATGTCTATTCGGGCTTCTTTTCTTTTTAAAATTTCCAATGCATTGCCTGACTATAAGCATGGAAGACTGAGTAAGTAGAGGAGTCGGTGCCTGGATGGAAGTACTAAGAGAGGGTGTGATGTAAAAGACTTTATCTCACACCAAAGATACTTGTAGCATATACTGTTAATGATTTTTTCAGGGCAAAAAAAATACGTAAATTTCAGGATGAAAGATATTTAAGAAATGCTACACCTTTTAGGGGTCTACTTTTTAGTAAATGGGAGGACTTCTCAGTTTAGTTTTTTTCCCCATATGCATTGTGAAATTTTGAGAAGGAATACGGTTCACAGTATTTCAAAAAGGCATCTGACTGCTGGACAACTACCCACTTCTCAAGCAATTGCATTCATGAACTTCAGTTGGCTAGAGGTCATTTTCATCTTGGGGTTTTTAGTATATCATCTTTAGAAGAAAGCTCAGAGCCAATTATTAGACAGAAAGGGAAGAATAAAAGTTGAGAGATGATAATGGGCATGTGACTCTCAGAGCAAGTGAGGCGAAGTTGGGCAAAAGGCAAATTTTCTTTTTTTTTTTTCCTTCTTTATTTTGTATTTATCAAAAAAAACAGTAAAAAGAATTTAAAATGCGGAAGAGTTAACAATAACTATACAGAGGATAAGAATCATAAGCATGGCTTATCAAGGGTGGAAATACAAATAAGATTGCTACACATATATTTTCTTTGTGTTCAGCTTTCCCTCTGAATTTTTTTTCCATCCCTGTATATCCTTATT